>AIDU01002276.1:0-25839 GCA_000291705.1 Sphaerulina populicola P02.02b | reverse complement strand
CCTGATTCGTGTGCTTCATTGAAACAATACCGCAGCAGCAGAATGTCCCGGAGTGACTTATTCAGAGCATGTCGTCGCTGGCCGTCCCGCGCTCTGGGTCCGGCCAATGGGAGCAACGCCCCAGAAAGTGAGTATATTATGTACCTACCTCCTACACCGAACTCCAATTGCTGACTCTCTCTCTCTCTCTCTCTCGCAAGGTGATGCTGTTCATGCATGGAGGCGGCTACTCTTTCGGATCTCCCAACGGCCATCGCAAGCTCACTGCACATTTGGCGAAAGCCTGCAACGTCAATGCTCTCTCCATCGACTACCGCATGGCGCCTGAGCATCCATATCCCACTCCACTGGAGGACTGCATGAGCGCATACCAGTACTTGTTAGAGCAGGACTACTCGCCCGACAGCATCGTTCTGGCAGGAGATTCCTGCGGAGGGGGACTCGTCTCTGCTGTGCCACTGGAAGCGCGAAAGCGACGTCTGCCCCTGCCGGCTGCATCCGTGGCCATGTCGCCCTGGTACGATCTGACCTTGCAATCCGAATCTCTGGAAACCAATAGGGAGAAGGATGTCCTGGGAACCAAAGCTTTTGTCGATCTGCTCGCCGAACGCTACACCAGCGGGAACCAGCAATTGCGCACGGATCCGGTCGTCAGTCCGCTCTATGGCGATCTGAAGGGTCTCAACCCGCATTGGATATCCGTCGCCGGTCATGATACGTTGCTGGATGATGGAGTCCGATTTTATGAAAAAGCGCTCCAGGCCGGCGTTGATGTGCACTTGGCCAAAGCGGAGGGGCAGCAGCATGTCTTTGAATTTATGGCTGGGAAAGCACCAGAGGCGAATGAGTCGATCAAGAATATCGGCGAGTGGGTGAAGGGTAAGATTGGATCATAAAATAATGTCAAGATGCATACATAGGTACATAGGTAATGCGGAGACATGGCAATTGTGCACTAAATTATATATATATCATACATGATTAAAATACCTTCATTTAGGAGGTATAGCCGAGGATATATTAAGCAAGTCCACGCGAATCCCCAACGATAAGATTCTTCTTGTTCTTCATCGTCATCTTCATCATCTTCATCATCTTCATCTTCTTCATCTTCTTCTTCTTCTTCTTCTTCATCTTCATATTCTTCATCATCATCTTCTTCTTCATCTTCCTTCACTCACCCCCAACAGATACATACAAAAAAAACAATGTCCACCGAACCCACCATCCCCCTCCCCCCTCGCGCTCTAGAAGAAATCTCCGCCATCGACAACGCCCTCACCTTCCCCACCTTCACCGCCCACACCGCCTGGGTTCTAGGTTCCCTCCTTCGCACCCGTCTCCTCGCCTTTTCCAAACCCACAGTCATAGACATC
The DNA here is from genome assembly GCA_000291705.1 of Sphaerulina populicola P02.02b. NCBI lineage: Eukaryota > Fungi > Ascomycota > Dothideomycetes > Mycosphaerellales > Mycosphaerellaceae > Sphaerulina > Sphaerulina populicola. The sequence goes on along the minus strand of AIDU01002276.1, from coordinate 24,463 downwards.
AGTCTCGCACAATACCACACACACTGTCTCTTCCACGCCGTGACGCACTCGGGCACCGCACCCGACAACGATATATGGGTGACTCGTAAGCGCAACACCGTGTTGAGATTTGGGGCTTCGACGTGGTGGATGCACAATAAATTCAACGGGGACGAGGGGGCTTTTGCGGCCAAATTTGGGTTGGGGAGTGGTGGTGGTGGTGGTGGTGAGGGAGCGGCCGGGGAGTATGCGATTCATGGTGGAGGGTGGCCGGTGAGAGTGCAAGGTGTGGAAGGGGTTGTGGCGGTGATTGTGGTGAGTGGGTTGAAGCAGGAACAGGATCATGCCGTTATTGTGCAGGTCGTGAGTGAGTATTTGGAGGAGTTGGGGATTGAGTTGGGGGAGAAGAAGAAGGAGGATTAAATGAGGGAGGCGAATATGTCGTGTTCAGTAGGAAGAGCCAAGCTGTCATCTTCCTACTACCTCCTAGTAGGTAGGTCCGTAAAGGGGTCAGTCGGGATAGAGAGGTATAAGCAGCATTAGTAGGTAGCAGCACTCAGCAGTACCTCCTACCTCCTAGGTACCTATATATCTTGATTTTGACTAGTGGGCTAGACTCGCTAGAGACTGGACTCTCCATCACCGCCACCACCACCACCACCACCACCTCCTGCTCCTCCTCCTCCTCTTCCACCACCACCACCACCACCACCACCACCACCTCCTCCTCCTCCTCCTCCTCCTCCTCTTCCTCTTCCTCCTCCTCCACCACCACCACCTACTACCAATCGAGCATCCGCCATGCCTACGCTGTCGTTGGTCAACTTCAACATCGTCTGCGCCACGCTGGGCGGCTTCATCTCCATCTTCGGACTGGTGTCGTACCTCCTCAAGGAGCGCTTCTACCTGTCCGAAGCCTCCATCAGCACACTCGCCGGCCTGATCTTCAGTCCTCATGCGCTGAATTGGATCAGACCGCTCGAGTATGCGAGGAATAGCGAGCAAGATTTGGAGACCATCACACTCTACTTCACCCGACTGGTCTTGGGCGTGCAGCTCGTTTTGGCGGGCGTGCAGTTGCCCAGCAAATATCTATGGATGGAACGGAAGAGTCTGGCCATACTGGTTGGACCGGGTATGTGCTTGATGTGGTTGACAACGTCTCTGCTGGTGTGGGCTCTCGTGCCCCATATCAATTTTGTGGCTGCCATTTCCGTGGGAGCGTGTGTGACGCCCACCGATCCCATTCTCAGCAACAGCATCGTAAAGGGCAAGTTTGCCGATAAGAATATTCCTGGTCCTCTGCAGAAGATCATCATCGCCGAGTCTGGCGCCAACGATGGTCTCGGCTATCCCTTTCTCTTCCTCGGCCTGTATTTGCTCCAGTATGCTGGAGAAGGTGGTGCCGGCCAGCATGGCGGTGTCAGCCATGCCATGGCCTTGTGGTTTGGAGAGACGTGGGCGTACGAGATCCTCTTGAGCGTCGTCTATGGCGCCACCGTGGGCTGGATCGCAAAGGAGCTGTTGCACTGGGCAGAGGAGCATCGCTATGTAGATCGAGAGTCGTTCTTGGTCTTTGCCATTACGCTTGCGGTATGGCTCCACGCTGCTCTGTATCTCTCGTGCCGACTAACGCCAAATGTCAGCTTTTCATCGTAGGTACGGTCGGCATGTTTGGATCGGACGACGTACTCGCCTGCTTTATTGCTGGCAACGTGTTTACTGTATGTTGGCTACTACATACATGCCATATGTCGCCCTGCTGAGCTGATGGTGTTGTGTTTAGTGGGATGATTGGTGAGCGATACTCACTCCTCTCGCAAACACGCTTCCCTCTTTCTCACACGCAGACAGGTTCCGGCTTGAGACCAAGGATGACTCTTTACAGCCTACTATTGATATGCTTCTTAACGTGGCCGTGTTCATATGGTTCGGAGCGATCTGTCCCTGGCATAGCTTTGTGGACAACGACGTAATCCCAATCTATCGTCTGATTCCCCTGGGGATTCTGGTGCTCCTACTGCGGCGACTTCCCATGATATGGCTGTTTCGTTCACAAATACATCAATTGGAAGACTGGAAACAGACTACTTTTACTGGCTGGTTTGGTCCCATCGTAAGTAAACAAGAGCAGCCGCTTGACGACATGCCTTGATCAGAAGTGTCTCCCTCTGGCTTCTTCGGGCCATGATGCTGTCTTGAGGATAGACACTGCTCCAGCTTACACGCATATTCGAGAGACTTGCTTACCATCGACGTGATACTGTAGGGAGTATCGGCCATTTTCTACCTGTACGTTTCGAGGGAGTTCCTCCGGCAGATTACCATTGATAATGTCGAGCGCAATGATGCCACACATCTCGCGGAGACCATGAACGTGGTGGTCTGGTTTCTGTGTATCTGCTCGGTGGTGTGCCATGGACTCTCTGTGCCACTGGGAAAGCTCGGGTTCCACCTCCCCAGGACCATTTCAAGAGCCTTGTCATCGGAAACACGCTCTCTGATCCCGAGCAGATCTCGACCTAGGACCACGCAAACAAATGTTTCCGAGCCTCGAGCAGCTTCGTCTAGTCCACCACGACCTATTAATTATCCATCAGGAGTGTCAACCCCAAGGCCCGCTATAACACAGCGCAGCATCAGATTTCCGGATGATCATGCTGATGCGCCAAGGTGATGAAGGCATTCCACCCTATTCAAACATTTCCTGGAAGTCTGTTGTGGGAATTCCCAACTATCATCAATGACCTAGAAGTGGTGAAACTCTTCGCGATGGAATATCTAGTATCGAGAGTGCGCATACCGCCCTGTACAGTATCACGTATTACCTGCCTCCTACCTCCTAGTATCGAGTGACGATCGATATAAGCTCGCGGTCATGTGGGCAGAAAAGTCTTGGGAGGCGGATGAGGCTTCGAGCTTCCTCACTCGCCGGACATCGACTGACCAATCAGCATTCGATAAAATAAGCGAGGGATTCCTCTGAAGCACAACAGCTCTCCAGGTTTGGTAGAGGTAGCACTAGAACAAGAACAAGAAGGTCCTCTGTGGATAGGTCTACGTCAATAGGAGGTAGGGTACCTAGGTAGTCTTTGAATCCCTTGCCTTGGTTCTTTGTTTCCCTCTTCACCTCACTCCTTGCACAAGAAGCCATTGAACCCAACCACCACCATCACCAACCACGAACCCGAGAAATCGCACTCGAAAAACAACCCCCCCCATTGCAATCATGGCTGCCGTCTGTCCAGTAGTTGGTACAACCACCAATGTGTACGTATCTCTAGAGACATACATTCCTTTCCACCAGCCAGCCAGCCAGCCCTTCTCGACACAAGAAATCCAAATCCCAAAGGTAAAGGTACCTACCTACCTACAGTACAGTACAGTACCTAAGTAATAAAATAACTTTCCCATTCGCTGATGAGAAAGAGAGAGATATAATATATATATCTACCTATATCTCTAGCCTCCCACCCCACCACCCCGAAATCCCTTCCTCCTCCTCCTCCTCTACCCTTCGTTGCCCCGTCACCAACGCCACAGTCGTACATCACGATAAGTTCATTTCTCACCATCATCCCCCCCACGACGATGATACATGTACTCGAGAACCCCGGAATGATGATCACAACAAGCAAGTGATGGATGCTGCGAAATGTCCTGCTCTTCGACAGCAGCAGCTACAACAGCAAGCACAGCAGCAGCAGCAACAGCAGCAGCAGCAGCTACAGCAACAAGCACAGCAGCAGCAGCAGGCACAACTACAGGTGACGAATGCGATTTGTCCTGTGGTGGGACCGGTGAATGCGCATTTACCTCCTGATCATCCGGCGGTTTGGAGTGATGATGATGAGGATCAGGGAGAGGGAGAGGGAAAGGGAAAGGGGGAGGGAGAGGGAGAGGGAGAGGGAAAGGGAGAAAAGGTATGTCCGGTGACAAAGGCGACGTTGGAGCATCATCGGAAGAAAGTTTTGGCGCATAAGAAGATTGCGAGTGATGCGCGCGTGGATTTGTGTCCGGTTGTTGGGAAGAAGGGGATGTAAGACTTTTGTTTTTTTTGGTATGGGGAGGAGGGAGGAGGGGGAGGGAGGAGGGAGGAGATTGAGGGAGGAGGATTTGTAGTGGTAGGTAGGTATATTGTACAACAAGACTGGAGAACAAGACGAAATTTTCTTTGCATTTCATTTCATTTCAGGTATGTATGTACTCCCGTGCCCCATGGGACTTTTTGTTTAAAATTGCGGGGTTTCCATCCTACGAGAGAGAGAGAGAGTCAGTATACCATAGTCAATTTCTGACGGTCAAGTATCATGCTAGCGTACCTGTTCGTCGGCGTCGTCGCTGTGGTGTGTGCGCGGCCGGTGGAGAGAGGGAGAGAGAGGGAGGGAGAGAGAGAGGGAGGGAGAGAGGGAGGCGGCGGGGGTTCTGCGCGCGCCTCATCTGAAGAAGGGCCCCGCCAGGGCGAGGTCCTCCTCCTCTTCGTCGCCCGAGGCCTCGTCCATCTCCGCGACGAGCTTGATGGCGGCGCCATTGATGGCGAGGACGACGAAGAAGAGGCCAAAGAAGCGGAAGCCCCTCGTGCTGGTGGTCTCTGGGCGGCGCGGATTGTGCTGCCTGCCACCGCCCGTCGTCTGGTGGCTTGCCCGAAGGCTGAAGCGCGGAGGGAGGGGAGATGGTCGCGCCCAAGGCGCGCCGGAGACGGCGACAGCCAGCGCCTTGCGCAAGGCAAGCATGATGTTGCTGTTGTTGTTGTTGTGGTGGTGCTGGAGGTGGTGGTAGTGGTGGTGGTGCTGGAGGTGCTGGTGGTGGTGGCGCTGGTCGTGGAGGTGATGGTGGTGGTGGTGGCGCTGGTCGTGCTGGTGGTGGTGGTGGTGGTGGTGCTGCTGCTGGTGTTGCTGGTCGTGGCGGCGCTGGTGGTGGTGGTGATGGTGGCGCTGGTGCTGGTGCTGGTCGTGGTGGTGGTGGCGCTGCTGGTGGTGGTGGTGGTCGCTGTTGTTGTTGTTGTTGTTGCAAAGTGGGTTGGTGAAATTCTTGCTGGCGAGTTTTGTGGGTGGAATTATGACTGGTTTGGGCGCAGCTCCCAGGAGAGCGGATTGGAGACCGACACCGGCGCTAGTGAAAGTGAAGCCAACGTCTCGCTTCACTCTCTACTAATCCACGCTTTGATTCACCGAGCGCAACTTATCAGGCCTTACAGCAGTCCTTAGGGGCTCCGATAGGGCTCTTTGCTAGGCAGCATGAACCGTAGCGATACTGGGCGAGCACTGCAGGGCTCACGGCCATCATCCACTCCCCTTTGACCGCGCTCAAACTGGCTTAGGCAGTGGGAACTATGCAATGACGAGGGACAATCTTCTTGGCTAGCCTCAAGGCATACAGCGGCGAATAGGCAGGATCATGGACTTGGTGGGCTTGACGGACGTCTTGAGGGTAGAGAACATACTACTGGCATGTACTATAGGCAATTCTGCACATAAGAGCCCATCAGCACAAAACACGAAGCTCTCCGACTGCATACGCCCCAAGAGGCATCTAGGATACTAACAGAAGCACGATCACGGACGCGCAATGGATAGAAAGAGCACGCGCACCAGCACCAGCACGCGCACCACGCGCACCACGCGCACCACGCGCACCACCAGCACCATCACCATCATCACCACCACCACCACGACGAGCACGAGCATGAGCACGCAGAGGAAACATGTCCGCCGCGAGGAGGCCGAGTGGGCAATAGGGGGTATGACAAGGAGAAGGAGAAGGGAGATATGTAGGTAATTGTCGCACAATTGGTAAGGAGGATGCGTCTCATTGCCCAAAGGCTACGTCTTCCAGCTATCGTGCTTCATCTCGTTCTGGGATTCAGTATAGAGTACGGCTGGCATGAAAGACCAAGGCACCACAATAAATAGAATCCGGATACAATTTAATAATGAAAGGAGGAAGGGAAGCAGAAGGGACGGCGAAGATTCTGCGGAATATATAGCGAGGAGCGGGAGCATGCGAGCCTATGAGACGCTCGGCATTCAGCATTGACAGCATCGAAAGCTCGCTCCGCCCTTCCTCCCATACCTTACGTCCTAGTAGTAGACATACCATATGCACACCCGCCTCTCTCCACGGCCACACGCCACTTCTCTTTCTCCGCCCCGAAGAGCACGACGGTGAGGCCAGCGATCAGAATGCGGTCCCACCTGTTGCGCTCCATACCGCGCGCGCCAGCACTGGCCGCCCGCAGTGGCAGCCGAGCCGCGCGCACCTTTGCCACGACTTCGAGTCGCCACGCCGACGTGGAGCTCACGGTCGATGGCAAGAAGGTCTCGGTCCCACGTATGTACTGAAGTGGACGGACCTGACACGGCTTGGTGCTGGCATGCTGACAGCACTTCACAGCCGGAACGGCACTCATCCAAGCATGCGAGAAAGCAGGCGCCACGGTGCCTCGATACTGCTACCACGAGAAGCTGATGATTGCGGGAAATTGCAGAATGTGTCTGGTCGAAGTCGAACGCGCTCCAAAGCCGGTGGCATCGTGTGCTTGGCCTGTACAGCCTGGAATGGTGGTGAAGACGGATAGTCCCCTCGCCCACAAGGCAAGAGAAGGCGTCATGGAGTTTCTGCTGGCAAATCACCCATTGGACTGTCCTATTTGCGATCAGGGTGGCGAGTGTGACCTTCAAGATCAGAGCATGCGATATGGCGCCGACAGAGGACGGTTTCACGAGGTGACGGGCAAGAGAGCAGTCGAGGACAAGAATATCGGACCTCTGGTCAAGGTGAGAGAGCCCAGTTGGCCGTGCTGGTGAGAGAGGGAGAGAGAGAGAGAGGCTGACAAGTACAGACATCTATGAACCGCTGTATTCACTGCACTCGCTGCGTCCGCTTCGCAAACGATGTCGCCGGTGCGCCTGAACTCGGCTCGGCGGGACGTGGAAATGACATTCAGATCGGAACATACCTGGAGACTGCTCTCGACACCGAGTTGTCTGGAAATGTCATTGATCTCTGCCCCGTTGGAGCGCTCACATCGAAGCCTTATGCGTTCCGTGCTCGTCCTTGGGAGCTTGCTCACACCGAGACGATCGATGTGATGAACGGCCTCGGAAGCAACATTCGTGCAGACGCGCGAGGACTTCAAGTCATGCGCATCCTCCCCAGACTCAATGATGATGTCAACGAAGAGTGGATAGACGATCGAAGCCGTTTCGCCTGCGACGGACTCAGCACACAGCGCCTCACCACCCCGTTGATCCGAAGAGACAACCAGTTCCAGCCTGCCACGTGGGAGAACGTCCTGGTAGAGATCAAGGACAAATTTGATGAGCTGCAACCAAAGGGCGACGAAATCAAGTTTGTCGCTGGTGAGCTTGTTGAGACTGAGACTCTCGTCGCTGCTAAGGATCTCGCCAACAAACTGGGTTCCGAGAACCTCGCCCTCGATTTCCCACAAGGATCCGGCCCACTTGCCCACGGCGTGGACATCAAGTCCAATTTTGCGTTCAACTCAAAGATCGTCGGCGTAGAAGAGGCCGATGTCATCCTGCTTGTAGGCACCAACCCTCGACACGAAGCTGCTGTGCTCAACGCTAGGATACGTAAGCAGTGGCTACGATCTGATCTAGAGGTCGGCTTAGTGGGACAGGACTTCGAGTCAACATTCGAGTATGAGAACCTCGGTGCCAATGTTACAGACCTGAAGAGTGCTCTCAGTGGCTCTTTCGGCGAGAAGCTGAAGAACGCAAAGAAGCCGTTGATCATCGTAGGCTCTGGTGCAACCGAGCACAAAGATGCCAAGTCCATCTACGAGACCGTCGGCTCGTACGTTGAGAAGAACAAGGCCAACTTCCAGACCCCAGAATGGAACGGCTTTAATGTTTTGCAGCGTGCCGCATCGCGAGCTGGTGCTTATGAAGTTGGCTTCACGGTGCACAACCCCGAGACAGCTAAGACCAAGGCCAAGGTCATGTGGCTCCTGGGCGCAGATGAGCTTGAGGCAGTGGACATTCCCAAAGACGCTTTTGTCATCTACCAAGGGCATCACGGTGATCGCGGTGCCGCCCTCGCTGACGTGGTTCTGCCAGGAGCTGCGTACACGGAGAAGGGGGCTACATATGTGAACACCGAGGGACGAGTGCAGATGTCTCGAGCAGTCACATCCGTGTATGGCGCCGCACGGGAAGACTGGAAGATTATCCGTGCTGTATCGGAGGCACTTGGCAAGCCACTGCCGTATGATGATGTTGAGGCACTTCGTGATCGTATGGAGGAGGTCTCACCTGCGCTGCGACGATATGATGTTGTTGAGCCCACTTCGCAGGAACTTCAGGCTCTCAGCAAGGTGCAGCTCGTTGAGCAGAACAAGGGTGCCACTGCGTCTGGCGAACCATTCAAGAAGGCTATCGAGAACTTCTATTTCACAAACACCATCACAAGATCATCGCCCACAATGGCGAGATGTTCTGCAGCCAAAGCCGCCAAAGACCCTCGCACAAATTTCATGGCTCCTGGAGCCTTAGACGGCACTGAGCCTACGCCATATTACGGGCCACCTGAGCTGGCTGCTGGTGCGAGTGCATAAGTGAAAGGGGGCAATAGGTGGAGCGGCTAGGACTGTACATAGGCGCTCAAGGTGTTGATGAAGGGAGCATGCATGTATACTACCTATAAGATACAGCTTTCCCTACGTGACCACGCTCCCTCCCCCTACCCCCTACTATGTACCAATGGTCCCGCTACCCGGGGACAGGATGGAGGTAGTCCATATATGCCTGCTTTGTCGGAAGTCGAATCTGGGTTGTCTCCTCGGAAGTAACCGAAGTAGTATACACTAATTATTATGCAGACTCGCAGAGTATATTCCCGGATGAGTGAATTAAGGTATATAGTCCCCGACTCCCCGTGCCCTGTAGCTTGACGACACGTGCCTTGGCGTGCCTTTTTCGTTGGATCATCTTTCGCCCTCCAAACAGCCGTCATATCGGTACTTCTCACCATCAGCCGCCGCTTCTCTGCCTGTTCCTGTTAAACTCGTCTTCACCGTGGCTCTCCATGCACAGTGCACATCATCACCGTCACGGACCATACCTACCGTAGCCATTAGGCACCATCCGATCCCGCCCTGCCGCAACACGTGTACGCAATTGACGGCAGCGGAAAGTGTACTACTGCGCATACCATGACCAGGATCCTCCGCCCGTTTCTCTCGCCAGACATCACCCGCCAACCTCCTTCCCTATGTCCACCTTGAGCACCTTCACGAGTTCGCCCGCGCCCTCGCCGAGGAATCCTTTCCACCACCCGCCCTACGCGACGTCGCCGGCCACCCGCTCGACGGCCACGCCCACGAGCCGACACTCTCCACGAGCCTCGTTTGCGAGCTCACCCCGCCGTCCGTTCAATGCGCCGAGCACATCCTCAGCTGCCCCCAATCACCCTACGAAGCAGCAGTGCCCCGACAGCGCGTCACCCGTAGTTGGTGGAGCGTATGTCAGTACCGGAACACAGTACAGTCCGGACGGTCTCCCACCGACGGCAGGGCCAAAGCTGGCTGCCGCAGTGGGGAAGCCTCCGGGCTCAACAACGAGCGGCGGCGGTGGCGGCAGTGGCAGCGGCATCGGTGTGAGAAAGCGGAAGGAATCGTCGAGATCTCCAGACTCCTCTCCGGACTTGATGAGCAGTACCGGCGCCTCGACTGGCGCCCCACCACGAGCACAACGACAAACAGATGAACCTCCACCTCGGTCAGACCCAGCCCGATCCAGATCTGGAAGCGCGAGTGCCTCCTCGCCTAAGCTCCAGGAGGCACGATCCACACATGGCCATTCCGCAGCGCCCAAGAGACCAAAGGCGGAACCAGGATCGCTGAAGATCATGCCACTCAGTTACGAACTAGCCAGCACCAAAGACCTCGGGGTCTTGGTTGCTAATATGCTCATGGAGCTTATTCGGATCAACGATCAGATTCCGCTCCGTGACGGCAGATTGACGAGGTTCCATTCCAGAGCACCGCCTGGAATCAGCGTATCAGACTATCTACAGCGGCTGATTCTGCATGCAACCTTGTCGCCGCCGATACTACTGAGTATGGTATACTACATCGATCGTCTATGTACTATGTATCCGGCATTTACAATCAACAGCCTGACAGTGCACCGATTCCTAATTACGGCAGCGACCGTGGCTGCCAAAGGTCTCAGCGACTCGTTTTGGACGAACCCTACGTATGCTCGAATAGGAGGCATACCCGTGTCTGAATTGGCGACGTTGGAGCTGGAGTTACTACAGCGAGTGGACTGGAAGATTGTGCCCAAACCAGAGACGCTTGAAGAGTACTACTCTAGCTTGGTAGACCGAACAGACGGCTTTGTGATGGAGTCTGCCAGTCCAGGGTCGGATACTAGCAGCTTGCCCGAAAGCGAGGCGGGCAAGAAATCGGACGAGGCGATGGGTGAAGGCGTCAGATGAGACGCATATCAAAACTGGGAATATATGACCAGCATAGATGTGGCCCTAAGCAGACGACGCGATTGATGGACGCGCTCCATCCAAAAGCGAGCAAGGTCAGGGTAATGGCTCTCGAGAGCAGTATAAAAGCAAGTGGCCAGGAGAAACGTTTTTGCTCTGCACTACTTGGCTTTGCCAGTAGATGCGCAGAAGAAAAAGCTATCACCTCGCGCAGGCTGAGTCCATACAGCATGCGTGATGCAAAAAGATCTGACTCCAGATGGAGTTGGAACGAATGGGCATAAGGAACGGCAGGGGTTTGCCTCATCTTTGAGCCTGGCCTTTGATCTGTGAGCTGCATGCGCGGCAGCTCTTACGTATAGCGAACTCGACCAATTCGTTGAGCTTCGTAAGATATCAAGTCAATTCTCTACAAACCTAAGGTGTCATAGACTTACCCATGGCTTGCCCCAATCCGTATCCACCTGCGAGGGCAGTACCGAGTCCTCCATGCCTCTCCAAAATGCAACCCCGCCCAAGCCCAGTCATTCTCTCTGAATTCGGGAGGGTCAGCAGCTTCCCCAGCTTTTTTCTTCAAATCCCACTGCCTCTCCCATCGACAATCTTCCCCCCCTTCTGGTTCGCGCCATGTCGCTTCCACCCGAATGATCCCGATCCATTTCCCTGCAGTATCCAATTTACTCAGAGCTTTCATCATGCGGAAAATCTCTCGCACGGCACCGAAATGGGTGGCGGGAGTGTAGTAGTCTTGGAATGTCACGGCGAGGCTGAGCGTGTGGATGAAGAATGGGCCCTTGGTGGAGAAGGGGGTGGTGGTGTTCTCATGATTTTCATTGTCATGACTGTCATCATGATAGAGGAACGTCGGACCGAGAAACAGGAATCGCGAAAGGAAATTCAACAACGTTTTGATAGCGTGTCCGGGCTCCTCTATCGGAGTTGTATTTCCACCACCATGATGATTCGAAAGAAAAGCTTCAGTGCTGCGAATCTGAAGATTACAGTGCAAATCCAGCGTCGATTGGGGTCGAAGCGCGAGATTCTGCAGCGTCCATTTCGGCGTGTAAATGTATCCTGAAACGAGAATGTCCATGACAAAACGAATCTTGTGGGCTTTGTGAAGTTGGGTCGTGAGATCTTGGGCTTCGGCGCGGAGTTGCTGGTTGACGGCGAGGAGATTCAAGGGTTGCCAGGTGGAGCGTTCGGACCAGAGGTAGATTTGGCCGTCGCTGCCCGCGGGGGGGATTTCTCGACGAGTGCGGGTTGGGGGAGGAGAGCGGATTGTGAGTGCTTCGAGCATGATGAGATCTCGGAGTTCGCGAGGTAGGGTGAGGAGGGGGCTTGGTTTGGTTGTTGGGGACATGATGGTGCTGGTGATTTAGATCGTAGTGAAGTGTCTGGTGAAATATGTGTGTATATGGCTTCGAAATGGGTGGCGAAGCTATTGAATTACTGCTGGTCAAGATTGGGAGCGAAGATGTATGCAGAGTGAGAGAGGTTGAGGTAAAGGCGGTGAAGAAGCAGACTATGCAGAATTACATATTGGGTAGGTAGGAATATGTTGTACGACGAAAACAAACTGCAGTGTGGTGGACAATTAATCACATGCAAACACAGATCCTGCGGGACGTACCGAGGCACGCTAACTTTAAATGGTTAGTTGGTTCTCAAGCTGCGTGAATGACATGTCAACCGCCGTCAAGTGAACTCTAGCGCGCCTCACACAGTGACACACACGCATACACACACATACCATGGCCTCAATACGCAAAGCCCTCGTCGTCGTCGCCTGCGCCGCTCTCGCCTCGGCAGCACGCCTGACAGTCTCGATCCCTCCCTCCCAACTCCTCCCGAATCCATCCACATTACCCTCTTCAAGCCATGCCATCCTTCTCGGCCCACCTGGAGTTCTGTACGACGTGCCTCTCCGACGAGACAACACTTTCCTCTTCTCCGACCTCCCCGATGCCAGCTACCTGCTCACCATCCACTCTCGCGACTACTTCTTCCCTCCACTACGCGTAGACGTCGCACCATATGCAGGAGGAGAGGGTGGCTCGCAGAATATCAGCGCATGGGCGACCTTTCGAGGAAATGAATGGGATAATAAGGGTCAGCCGTTCGGTACAGGGAGGGATGAGTTGAGGATTGAAGTGAGAGCGGGAGCGGAGAAGCAATATTATCAAGAACGAGGTGGATTTAATATTTTGAGTTTCTTGAAGAGTCCGATGATTCTGATGGGGTTGGCGTCGGTGGTTTTGATCTTTGGAATGCCGTACTTGATGGAAAACAGTAAGTTTATGGAAGCCAGAAGAGAAAGAAAAAAAAACCTACCTGGGAGGAAAGGAGGAAATCAAGAGAGAAGAGTGATATGCTGACTGTGTTGTCTTATCTTAGTGGATCCGGAAACCAGGGAGGAGTTCGAAGGTCAGTAGGAACACACAGATGGGCAAAAAGCTGAAATATCCGCGGCACGTACTAATGAAAGGGAAAACTTCTAGAAATCAGCAAAAAGAGCCCATTGACAGGCAGTGCAGGCGCGGCAGTACAGATGCAGAACTTTGATCTTGCGGGATTTTTGGCCGGGACGACAAAGTCCGCAGAAGACGCACAGGCAGGTGGGAAGAAGAAGTAAGACGATGTATATTGGAGCAGCAGAATCGCGAGAACCCCAGATTTTGCCCATGAAACTCTGATTATACCTACCTACTACCTAGGTCGGTCTATACATGAGTCATGACACCCATGAGATTTGAAGTTGAAGCGCTGGATGGTAAGGTAGGCAGGCCACGCGCGCGAGCACTACCTACCTACCTAGCATATATGCGCAGCTTTGTGTCCTGAGCACGGGCACTTCCTCGTGCCCGGAGCTGTGAAGGCATGTCATGCATGCAGGGGGCTTGAAGCATACCTACAGGATCATGTTTCCTATGCTACTACAATAGGAGACGAGTATTCTTGCGCGGATCACTCTATCGAACGATTGGCGTGAGGATGGAGGGTGTTGCGTAGCACTGCTAAGAGGTAGATGGGCGGGAGAGCCGATGGGCGGGCCGATAAAGTGGTACTCACTCGGGCCTTCACGATGGTAGGTAGCTGGAAGCTAGGCGTCGGCAGTACTCGCTGCGTATAATACATTCCATCGTTCATGGAGTCTATGAGCAGTGCTTGATGATCGCTGCTGTGTGATCCCGCCTCCGCCCTGCATTTGGCGCGGGCAGTGTTTTTCCTGGTCAGGTTGCTGCAATGTGAAGGCTCTTAGCCGCCTTCTCGTGGGCGGTCTTACGAATCTACCTCCATGCCTTCAGCACTCTCACCCTCTGGCTTGTTCTCAAACGTCGTCTCTAACCAGCTTGCAATCTCCTGACCCTCGTACAGCTTGAACTTCTCATCCACGCCGCTGATTCCCAAACTAGTATTGTCGATAGTCAACTCCTTGTCCTGGCTCAAGCTGTCTTTGAGCGCGCGGAGTGCATGCTTGATGAGCTCCTCCCTGCTCGACCCCTCAAACTCGTCCAGGTTACGCTCCAGATATGTTCTTGCCATCTGGGAGCGCGCCCCAATGCCACATGCCACCATCTCCTGCGTCACACCGCTGGGCTGGAACTCGAAGAGGTGCGGACCCTTGGCGTCCACGCCTGCAATGAGCAGACCTACTCCATAAGGTCGCTTTCCATAGTGTTGTGTATTCGTCTGCGCGCGATCGCCGATGCGCGATGTGATCTCCGACAGGGCAATGGGTCGGTCGTAGGTGAGTCTTGAGGCGAGAGACTGCTGTTTCATGAAGTTGGAGAGGACGCGAGCATCGGAGGCGAGCCCAGCTAGAGCAATACCGTAGTGGGTGTCGATTTCGATGATCTTACGCTGGTACGATGACAACTCCTCGGCGTTGCGCTGGAGGATGGATTAGCATGGGTTATGCGAGAGGCGCATCTATCGACGGCAGTATTTCACCTTGAGAGCTGCGAGCACGGCGTGTGTTTTGCTGACGATGCCCACGACCACCGAGCCCTGCTTGACAGCTTCTTGTGCGTATTCGACTTGGAAGATGCGGCCTTGCGGTGAGCTGGAGTGGGAAAAGTGATTAGATGGAGCGTCTTCATCTCTCGCGAGCTGCGTGTTTGCTGGCGACGCTTACAAGGTGACCGAATCGTTGTCGTAGTTGTTCCTGAACATTGTGCCGGTGAGAGTGTCTGTGGAAGGAGTGGCAGAGATGGGGCACGAACAGGTGCGAGGTGGTGGTGTGAGGTGGTGGTGTTGGTGAGCTTTACGTGTAGGTGGTAGGTAGCAGCGCAACGCGGCGACCTTGACTAAGGTACCTCATGTAGAACTACGCGCTACCTCCTAGCGTCAGAGCCTCAATGTTCACTATATCATGAGACGCCATCCACTACTGTAGAACTACCGCATCCCGACAACGACGAAGACGACGACGACGACGACGACTACTACTACTACATACTCAACACCTCGCACCACCGCCTCACCGCGCTGCTGTAGAAAGGCAAAGACACCTCAGACACCGACTGCGACACCACACCACACCCCAACGACTCTCATCCTCCGTCGACCTCCGCAGCCATGGCCATGGCTGGGCTCAAGACCATCATCGTGCTCTCTTTTGTATGCTGTGCCGCAGCTAAACGCCATCGCCTTCGAGCGCTATGCTGACAACACAGTAGATCCTGGCCATTGGATTCCTCCTGGTCATCCTCTCCTCGGCCCTCTTCGAATCCTACCTCACCCTGTTGGTTGTCGCAACCTACATAATCGCGCCTTTGCCCAACTGGATATGCGGGAAGGCACAAGCAAACGAGGACTTCATGGACAGTGGGAGCAATAGCATCGTCGAATTGGGGAGGTTCTTGACGGGATTTCTGGTGGTCATGGGAATTGGTACGTGACATGCACACAAGAGAGCTGCATACCTATCTAAGCTGTGACTTGGACGTGCTTTTGCTGATATGACACTCCAGCGCTGCCCATCGTCCTTGCACATTGCGATCAGATTAAGATTCCCGCCATGATCATGAGCATTGTCGGCGGTCTGCTCATCTACGGCACCATCATCTCATTTGGCCTGTTCTTCCGAGAGCAGGAGGAGTTCTAGCAAGCAGGATCTCTCTGATCCGGAGCCCATACACCACAGAACGCGCAATCCACGCTGCTCCCTTGTTGCAAACGTTTACTTCTCCTTTTTTTGTGCCCAACCACCGATGCTACAGTAACTGCTACTGCTGCTCCTAGGACCCAGAGCTGCTCAGACAGACATCATTCGCCCCCCGAACTTTCAAGCAACCTTCCCGTGGCGTCATGACATGATAATAGCTTCGGGGGCAAGATGTGGTTGGCCACATCTAACATGGGCACATCCCAATTTAATGGATTTCACAGGCCTGCATAGCTCTTCCCTTTTGGGGCCGCCCCTCGTTGGCCCGCTGTCCATCCCCGACATGGATGTTGTTATTGCGCATTGTTGTGACAGGGATCTTTGAAAGCTGCTTATTATCAATGGGGATGCTTCTCGCTGCATTTGCATACTCTTGCCGCTTGCGATACGAACTCCTCTTTTGCGCCACCAGTGTTTTCTCGCGAAAGAAACACTGCAGCCATGGCCTGTGGTCGGGAACTCAGTCCGATTCCAGAACTCCTGCAGGAATACGAAGACTCTTCACTGAGCGAAGTCTCGCCGGACAGAAGACCAAGCAGCCCCGAGGACGAAGGCTATGCCTCCGAAACACGACGATTAAGCGTAGATCAAATGCTCGATGAACTTAGCAGAATTTCACGCCGAGTCAGCCTACTCCCTTCCGACGACATCAGCATCGATGAGGCATTACACTTGCCAGCGCCAGTCAAGACGGGCGCTCCGCCGACTTCAAGATTCGATCGCAAGGACATCGCAGGAGACCTGGAATCATTTTGGACCACTGTGCGACAAGAGGTTTCGAGTCTACGGAGCAGCTACGACCAAGCCCAGGCCGACTCAGTGGTACTGCTCGAAGAGGTGAATGCGAAAAGCAAAGAAGTCGAGGAGAAAGACGCCATCATCGCCAAACTGAAGGCTGAGTTAGCATCCGAGCGAAAAGCAGGCAGACAACTCCAAGACGCAATGGAGGATTTGCTAGCCTGGGTCGAGACCAGTCAAGGAGATACATGTACCCTTCCAGCAGCAAGTCCGGTTTGCGGCACGAAACAACATTGCATATACGAAAGATTGGACAATATTCCCACGTTTGGCATCGCCTTTGAATCGAAACCCAAAAACGAGGTCGTATTGTGGAGGATACAAGTCGTCGAGTGCTACGACTCCCAGGGACAGCCAGTGTACTACCGTGGAAGTCAGTTGCCAAAGACGCTGAGGTCGTACATCAAGTTCCTGCAGTTCTGGTCTGGGGATAGACTTCCAGTAGTATCCGGCGGCACTATTTCCTGTCTATGGTGCAACGAAAGAGGGTTGCAAAGCTTGTGGCACAAGGGGTTTGCAGGACTGCGGCCGTGTGTAGAGTGTGCTTTGCGACAGAGACATTGCTTCGCGGTCGTAGATGGCATAGTCAGATGCTTACCTATCAAGGACATCTCGGGCAGTCTGAGAAGTGGGGCTTAGAGGTAATTCTCCTTGGATGAGCTCACTACCTCCTAGGAACGAATATGAGAAGCAATCTTTGTTACCTATACAAAGTACGGTCCAGTCAGCTCGCAGATCCCATCCTTTCCACGTCTTGGCACATATATGTACCTTATTTATGCCAACGTATCCCCGTGCGTCATACGAGGCAGTCTTATGCAGCCAAGTGCGTCCAAGTCCACTGGTGCAGATGGAGACTTGAACACCGCAACATTGCAGAGCCGATGACGTGAGAAAGCAGGACGCAGCGTGGCTGGTATATAGGTACAGGTATGTATGATATATGTACGGTTCAGGTAACTCTGATCTCGCATCAGTATTGAGAGCTCCAGTCTTCCATCCCACTGATCCCAGCATGTCCTGTGACTTTAATAGCTACCTCAGCCGTAGCACAGGTGGTCGGCAAGGGCACTACTACAACACCCACCATCCAGAAGCGTCAGACTACCTCGATGATCACCGTTACGAGTCAGTCCCGCGACCCCCACGGAAGCCAGGCTACGTGCCCTACGAGGACACATATAATAGCCGCGATGCAGCACAAGCCGAGGAAGCATGCTCCTCCTTCTCCCCCTTTCCTCCACGAGACCAGTTCTCTCCTCGCCCAGACTCGTTCAATCAAATGGCTCCGTATGATGACAATAAAGCGTATGCGCAGGAGCAGGACGCCTGGCAGCAGGATCAACAACAGAGAGCATACACGCAGAATCGCCCTCCCCCTTCGGCCGTAGCAGGAGGTTATGGTCGTGGTGGGCGTAGGTCGGAGGACAGCTACGATGATCGGTATTACGACGACGATAGCGAGTACGACGATGGTCGAAGAAGAAGAAGAAGTTATCAGGACAAGAGAAGAAGTCGGAGATATTCCAACGACGACTCGATTACAGAAAAGGCGCTGAGATACCCTTCTGACCCCAAGAAAGGCGGGAGAGACGTCCTCGGTGCTTCGGAAGGAGAACGAGGGTTAGGTGCGAATCTCGCTGGATTGGCAGCTGGTGGATTCCTAGGGAACAAATTCGGCAAAGGCGGCGCGATTAGCACGATTGGAGGCGCAGTGGTGGGTGCTATTGCGGCGCAGGCTGCGGAGCGGCAATATGCGAAGCGCAAAGAGGAGAAGGTATATGTGAGGAGGAGTATGGGTGATCCTTATGCCGTGCCTGCGGGGCCATATCCGCAGCGCGGGAGGGACATGGACGATGTGAGGGCGTCGCAGAGGGACGTTGACAAGCCTGTTGGCTTTCGGGAGAAGTTGAGGTCGCTCAGTAGGCGGGCCAGGGCGCGGGTGAGGAGTAGGAGTCGGCCGGCGAGGAGGAGTCTGAGTGTTGAAAGTGTGGAGCAGGACCATTATAGGTGAATATCGACAGTGCAAGGCAGTGTGAAGGGAGTCGGCACGGTTGCGACGATGTGAATGACTTACGACGGTGTGATAGGTGCTTTTCGTTCTGTATCGATGGGTACCGGTATTATCATTTTGAGCATTGCTGATAGCACGCTCGCTTTGACTTTTCCTGCCTCACATTTACTCCAGGCCAAAACAAAAGCTCACCACTTACTTCACAACCGCAATAGCAACAACACCCCCGTGGACAGCGCTCTGCTTCCACAGACGTCTTCCATTGCTGTCATCAAGTGAGTCATTTGCCGGCGCGCATGCGACGAGATGAAAACGGTATACACTGACACGTTCTCCTTGATAGCTCCCATTACGACGTGAAAGTCCAGCGCCAGATGAGCAACTCGCGCCATCAGAACACAGACCATCAACATGCCATACTTCAGGTTTGATGATGACTCGCTCGAGCCTCGCGAAGTCATCCCACTGCACACGACGCCACACGTCGCTCTCAAGAAGACGCCATACGACGTTCACTTGACGAACCCATACGTCAATCTCTTGACGACGAAGAGGAGATCTCGCTGCAAGTCCAATCCACGGCCAGCGCCCAGGTCACGACCCTCGCCAGCACCGGCGTCAACGTCGTCACTATCACTGGACTCATCACCGGCCCCGATCTCGTACCCGGCGACTGTTATACCAGGTCGGAGCGACAAGCGCAAGGAAAAACGTGGATACTGTATGCGCTTCTCCCGCAGACTCGATCGGTTCCACGAGTGCCCAGACGTGTACGACGAGGCGATATGCAAGCCGCTGCCAACTCTGCTTAGCCTGCCGGCTGAGATTCGCGTAAGTTGCTCGCCTGCTGGCTGCTTTCTCTACATGCTACTAACCAATCCCTTTAGCAACACATACTCGACCTTATCCTCGACGACAACGAACTCTTCTTTCCAAGACCCAACTCCGGGACTCGGGACCTCGCTCTCAGCTGCAAGACTTTTGAAACAGACTTGCGAGAGGTTAGCAAGATGTGGAAGAAGCGCGAAGATATCCTTCGTGCGGAGCCGGTCCCACAGCTCCGAAAGGACTTGGATGCCTTGATGACAGACCTTTATGCACCAATTCGTTCTGCTTCGTTGGTGAATATGGTGGCAAGCCGTGTTCGTGCTGCTTCGTTGTTTAACAGGATATCCGGTATCAGTGCTACTGCCGCCAAGCCTCGTCGTAGGCGTTGGCATGGCAAACATGAGAAGATGAGAAGATGAGAAGTTGTGCATGGAGTGCATCGACAGAGGCAGTGGGTATTCTAGCGGCAATGACAAACGCGAGAGTTGTATCCCGACGAAGACTAGAACTATTCGGCATCGAGAGAGTGAGCTACTTTCAGCCGGGCAAGGCTAAAAGCATTCGGCTCTGTTGACATACCTGACTAAGGTAGAATAGAATAGAAAACGACTTCTTTCCCCTGTAGAAGCACGTCACTCTACTACTCCCGATCTCAACGCCGACCAATTCACTTGCAGACCCACAACACTTAAAAACTAGTACCCTCCTAGGAAAGTGGCCTTGCAATGTACAGATATGTCACCAATGGACATACTATGTACAAGTGAAGGTGGGTTCCTCCTAGGGCGCATACAGTACAGTACAGTACAGGAAAATGCGCCGCGGGTCCACACATTGCAAGAGTCAACCTGTATATCCCACCCGCCTACATACATTACCCTCCGACGTACATGACTTGGGTGTACCCTCCGAACATAGGTACGTACGTACACGACTACTGTACGGATCGACTTTTAGCCATGTTCAGATCACCTTGAAGTATTTCACCCTCCTTGTCTCTTTACTCTTGCTGTCGTCTTGTGTCTCTCTCATATAACGCATCCGTGCGGCATCTTCTGTATGGTTGTCACTGGCATTGCATTCACTTGAATTCTTGGACAAGAACGATGCGAGCTGCATTATACCTCCTAGCTGCAGGCCTCGCTGCCTGCGCAGAAATCGATACAGAAGGACTTCCCGATACTGGTCTCGATACCTCCACATGGGTAGAAGGAGAATTACCGCCCCTGGACGACATGGTCAATCTCCACGACATGCAAATTGCAGCCAAGAACACGCTCGCGGGAAAAGACTACGCATACTATCGCACTGCATCCCTCGACGAAGTCACCTACAACAAGAACCTTTTCGACTGGGAAAAAATCCGCATGAACGGCTTTTCCTTTGTGAACGTCTCCAATATTAATCTCAAAACTACCATTCTCGGCCACGAATTCTCTGCTCCCTTCTTCATCGCCCCCGCCGCCAAAGCCGGCCGTGCCAGCGACGGAGCCGAAACTAACCTCGTCCGCGCCGCGGGAGCCGCAGGAATTCTGTACATCCCTTCCATTTCCTCGACGCAATCCATTGAAGAGATCAGCTCCGCCGCCCTCTCCGGCAGCAGCAGCACCAATTCCACCAATTCCTCCTCTTCCACCCCGCAAGTTCTCTTCCACCAGGAATACATCTGGACCAACACGACCCGTCTCATGGACGAACTCCGCCGCATGGAAAACTCGGGCTACAAAGCTCTCGTGCTCACAGTCGACAACGTCGGCGTCAACGGTATCCGTAACCGTCAAATGCGCTACTCGTCCGGTTCGAGCGAAGCTCTCCACAGTGCAACGTTCACCATCGAAGCTCTCGTGCAGCTGCGCAATTTGACCACTCTGCCGATTATACCCAAAGGGCTCAAAACCGCGCACGACGTCAAACTGTGCGCGGATTTGGGGTTTCCCGCCGTCTACATTTCGAATCATGGAGGTCGGACGGTCGATTTGGCTCCGACGGCTGTCGAGACGTTGTTGGAGGTCCGGAGGCTCTATCCGGAAGTTTTTGATCAGGTCGAAATTTATGCCGATGGAGGCGTGAGGCGTGCTTCGCATATTTTGACCTTGATTGCTCTGGGGGCCAAGGCCGTGGGCGTCGGTAGACCGGCCATGTTTGCGAATGTTTTTGGGGAGGAAGGGGTGAGTAAGATGATTGCGATTTTGATGGAGGAGTTGGAGACGACTATGCAGTTGATGGGGGAGAGTGATGTGGATGGATATCGAGGGAATGGGACGTTTGTGAATACCAATGCGGTTGAGAGGGATTTTTTTGGGTTGGCTTGAGAGGGGTGTGTAGGGAAGGAGGATGATAAATAGAGAGGTATACCGAATCTAGTGATTGGGAAGTATGTTGTTGTTGTTGTTGTTGTCCTTCGTTCTGTGTTCCTCATGGTACAAATACCAACCTCTCCGGTCCCGCATACTCCCATTCCTTCTCGACGTCTCCCAACTGCGCCACTTTCACCGGCTGCTCAGGAACATGTTGCATAGCCGCCAAGAGATCTGGCAATGCTTGACTCAATGCTTCCATCGACCACGAACCCGGACCGGAGCCACGAATGGTAATGTCCTTGGACCGCAGCACATCACCGGGTAGCGTGATGTCTGACGCGGCCAAGCCTCCGATATGGACGTACTGTACGGGTTTTGGAGTCTGCAACGACTGGAAGAGATGCATGGTGAGAGGTCCATAGATGTAATCCAGCACAACATCCACGTCATTGAGATCACCAAAGTTCGTCTGCTCGACATTGCTCTCGATGGTGATGGTCCGATCGAGGCCGAAAGTGTTGAGCGTTGCCTGACTGCGAGCGGCTCCAATGACCTTCTTTGCCCCCAGTGCACGAGCGAGTGGTATGGCCACACGCCCACTGGCGGAAGAGGCACCGAGTACGAGGACTGTAAAGTCCCTAGGTAATGTCGTGGTCCTTGCTTTCAAGGCCATCCAAGAGGACATGGCAGGATTGATGGCCGCTGCTATCTGTCGAGCGTCCACTCCCTCTGGCACCGGGTATAGAGAGGATCTCGGAACATTCACATAGTCTGCCAGAGATCCCGAGCTGAAGCTGACAAAGTAGCATCTTTGTCCTCTGTCGGTCTTCCCTACGCCATCGATTCCTGGAATATGTGGGAGCGTGTTTGCCGAATAGTGCTTTCCTGACGCCCGTGCCCGCACTACGCGATGGATTCCAGTGGCTTCGACTCGAATTCTGACCTCGCCGACGCCAGGGGTAGGCAGCTCAGGCACATCGACTAACGTAGGTTTCTCGCCCCATGCTATGATCTGAGCCTGCCGCATTGTGGTGAATGGCCGCGTGCGCCTGATATTGAGGGGTCTTTGTAGTTCGAGAGGGAGGTGTTGGTGGTGGTGGTGGTGGTGGTGGTGGTGAGTGCGGGGGAGCAACTGTTGATGCTGAGACGGAAGATATATCACGCAGAGGTGTCGGCTCTGTCGTGAGACACGTATAGGCGATGCTTGCAGTCGTCACTATCTAGGAGGTACTCCGGTTATGAATAAAGGGCATTTCGAGGCCGAAGTCATTTCCGGGGCCGAACTTTTGAAGACATGAACTTGCAAGGTTATTATTGGCCGTGGAGGCCATGTCGAATTTTTTGGTGCATGATCCTAATGGAGCAGGCCTCGTGTTAGCAGTATCGAAATCCTTGAGGAGCGCAACGAGGATTCCCTACATAGTTCCACTACTATGTACAGTACTTCCTGCGCTGTTCCGCAGCCAGAATCCAATGGGTTCCTTTGTGTTACGAAAATGCCGAGATTATCCGCTGTATGGGCTACTTTCTTCCCTGCACTTTTCACCCTATTGCCTGTGTATATATAGGAGTGTAGACTCCCCCCCCCTTTACATAGAACAAGCGACCTTCCACTTATCAACCTGTTTCTTTGGTGATTTCCTATTGGAACGGAGGAACCGGGCTTAGTAAGCAGAAGAAGAAGCACGGAAATCACCAAAGAAACAGGTTGATAAGTAGAAGGTCGCTTGTTCTATATAAAAGGGGGGAGGGTCTATACTCCTATATATATACAGGCAATAGGGTAAAAAGTGCAGGGAAGAAAGTAGCCTATACAGCGGATAATCTCGGCATTTTCGTAATATACCTCCTTTAGGTTCATTACTTGTAATAGAGCTGATCAGATTCCTTAATTGACGGTGAAAATAACGAGGGTATTAGTAAAGTAGGCTGGATTTGATAAAGTAAAGGGTTGGTTTGTCTACCTCCTTAAGGTTTGATAGGTTGATTGGTTGATTGCCTAGATAGGCAGATAATAGTAGGTACGGTGCCTGTAGGTAGGCAGGTTAATAGTTGATTGCCTAGATAGGCAAATAATATAAGGTGCCTATAGAGGCAGAGTTGACAGTTGATTGCCTAAGTAGGCAGAGTAGATAGTTGGTAATAGTCGGCTTTGTAAACTCGTAACTGTTGGTTTGACGGTTGATCTCCTGTGTCTAGGACGAATGCTAGTAGTTCTTAGCGGTTGATTGCCTTTGTAGGCAGTAGACAGTCGGTTTAGTAACTCGTGACTGCTAGTTTGACGGTTGGTTGGTAGTTGGTTGATAGTTATGCCTCGTTTAGGCCGAAATGCTAGTAGTTTTGGCGGATTTGACGGTGAATTGCCTGTATTTAGGCCTAAATGCTAGTAGTTGGCGAAATTGACGGTTAGGTTGTTGGAATAGCCAATAGTAGACTATTACCTGATTGATAGCTACTCCGGGGGTGAGTTCTGTCCTCTATAGACGTCTCCTTGTAGAAAATGCTAGTTAGTCGGCGGAATAATGCTAGTAAGTCGGCGGCGGGCGCAGTCTGCCCTCGTTGGTAGCTGCTAAATAATAACTAGTAATAATCTGGCGGCTATAGACTACCTGCCTAGGTAGTAGCTATATCCCTTAGTTGTAGTTGTAGATATACACCCTACACACCGGAACAGACAGCCCTTGCGTTAGCTGCTCCTTATCAATTCCGTTCTTCTGCTCTTAGCTGTCGTCCGTCGTCCGTCGTCCGTATCGTAGTAGTCGCGGAATTCTCGAATAATTGTAAATGAATCAAAAGAATAACCGTACCGAGCTTATAACTATTAGAACGGAGGAACCGGGCTTAGTAAGCAGAAGAAGAAGCACGGAAATCACTAAAGAAACAGGTTGATAAGTAGAAGGTCGCTTATTC
>JH792655.1:2255-17124 GCA_000291705.1 Sphaerulina populicola P02.02b | reverse complement strand
TAACAAGGCGGGAGAGTTGCGGCTTTATAGCTTAAGGTTTACTACGCGTTACTTACGTCTATTCGTTTCTTGTCGATTACGTAGGGTTAGCGGTAGATTCCTTATTGCCGTTAGAATTCTTCTCCTTGTTTGACTTAGCAACTTCCGCGAAAGAACGTTACTTTCTAACCGTTAGTTAAGAGGAGGAGGCGGACGAGGACGAGGTCGAGGCCGAGGTCGAGGACGGTTGGATAGGGGCTGTTTGTTTTGTTAGGTTTGTCGCTTACCGTACTTAGTTACTAATTTTCTTTATAGCCGTTTCTAGGTTTGCTACTTGCTTTCTAAGTATCTTCGTAGCGGTAGTTACTCCTCTCTTCTTAGTTTGGTCGCGTATAATTTCAAGGATATTAAGAACCTCCGCCTATTCGTCCTTATAAGCGGCGAGGTTATATACTAAGCGTATAAGGGCTTGCTTTGCGACCTTAAAGTCCTTTATCGCTTCCTATCTTTTATAGGCGTTAAGATTGTCGCTAAAGTTAGATATCTTCTTCGTAAGGGGTCCTTCCGGGGAAGAAGAGGGCGTAGCCCCCGGGGAGTTAATATCGGTAAAAGGAGTAATTCTCTTCCGCTTAGGAACAAGAGGGACAAGCTTCTCCTTACTTACTTTAGCTTAGGTTAGGGTTATTAGTTCCGCTTCCGCTTCGCTTTTGTTAATAACGTTAATATCTATTTCAAATTAGGAAGGTAACGGCTCGTAGCGCGCGGGCGAGGGTTCTCCTTAAGTATAGGAGGGTTCCCCTTACTCTCCTTGATTCATATCGTAGTCCTTCTCTTTCCCGGGGTAGTTCTTGTCTATTTTGGGTAGGTCTTGTCCGTTAGGGGTAAAAAGAGTACTTACTAGCTTTCGCCGAGGGAGCTAGGCGTATAAACCTATATCTAATCCCGTTCGGGTCCTAGCCTACTAAGGACACTAGTACGCTCTTCTTACTACTAGGTAGAAAGAAGGTATGTTTTATTATTACTAGATATAGTAACGGCTCCTTATATAATGTAATAGGGAGAGGAAGCTACTATCGTTTATATAAAACACGCGGGCATACGGCGACGTTAGAAGGTTTCCCTAGTATAGGTTTATACTAAGTATAGTTTGTTTGTTTGTTTGTTTATTCTATTAACGTCCTATCTGAGTCTATGACTATATAGGACGGGTAGGGCCCTCTAGAGGACCCTACCGGTCTTATTCGGGTTTCCCCGTATCTCTTATCTTTGTCTTTCTCTCTACTAAGGGGAGTGTATCCCGTACCCTAGAAACTAGGGGCTTAAATCCACTTTTGATATAAGGAAAGCAAAGCGAGAGTACTAACTAAACCAAACCCAAACTCCTCCCCTTCCTGTCCCGTAATTCCTAATATAAAGCAAAATCCTCCTTAAAACTCCTAGGGCGCCGTAGGCATCTCCTACCCTTCTTCCTCCTCTTCCTCCTCCTCCTCTTCTCTATTCCTACTAAGGTACTACTCCCTCGTAGCTATCCCCGTTACCGTAAGGAATCGTATAAGTTCTTTCGTCTCGTCCTCGACGATAGACGCTATCGTTCTCTCGGGGTGAAAGGAGGCCGGTCTCGCTGTCCTATATTCCGGGCAGTTTAGAATTAAGTGTTTAACCGTCTCCTTATTCCCCCTTCCGCATCTACAGTCGGTCCCGCTAGACTTGCCTATCCTCGCTAGGTAGTCTTTCAGGTACGTATGTCCTAGGAGGATACCGTAGAAGGCGCTCGTTATTTGTCTCTTCCCGTCCGCCCTTAGTTCCTCTAGCGGGGTACCCGGGAATTAGAAGTAGTAGCTTTTCGGGTTAAAGTTCTTTCGCCGTCTCTTCTCTTTCTCTTTCCTGAACTTATCGGTCTAGGTTTCGTCGGCTAGGCGCTAGATTTCCCTTTGTTAATCCTCCTTTTTACTTCCTATCCCGCCTAGGAAGTCGATCCTTTTCTATATATCGCCTATCCTTGTTCTTTCTCTATCTTTAATCTCGACGAACCCGTTACGTTGTATCCTTTGCGGGGGGATCTCCTTAAGGATTTTCTTAACCGGTTGTTCTTTGCTAAGCTTAGCTATCCTCTACGCGTATTAGATAGAGAGGCGCTCTAGCCTTATATCGGGCGGAGGGAGGTTAGCTTTAATTTCCGCCGGGAGGTTAGGAGCTATACGGAAGACTCCTAGGATCTTTTTCGCTGCCTTATTCTAGACGGTCTATAGCGCGCGGATATTCTTCTTTAACTTCTACTAAACCGGGGATCCGTAGTCTCCTACGGTATTAACGTAGGCCTTATAGAGGTATCGTAGTGCTTTTGTCGATAGGCCCTTTTCCGTATTCGCTAGTCGTTCTATCCTAGCGAAGGATGCTTGTACTTAGGATACCCTTATCCGGATATATTCCTTAAAGGAGAGTCGGGAATCAAACCAGACGCCTAGCTAACGGACGGCTTTCGTCGCCGGTTTAATCGTCTCTCCCGTTAGGATCTCGATTAATGATTTATGTCCTTTCGCCCGCGAGAAGTAGATAAGCTCTGTCTTAACGAGGTCAAACGCGATAGTATTCTCCTACCCTAGTTCCGTAATCCTACGGACTTCTCTTTATAGGATCTTTGCGTTCTTCTTTAGGCTTGTCGAGGACGTTGTCAACCCTATATCGTCGATATAAGATAGCGGTAGCACGTCCTATAGCGGAGAGAAGATGTCCCGGATATAGATAAGAAAGAGTATCGGCGAGATAGGGCTACCCTACGGGATCCCGATCTCTACGTCTTGGAATTCTTGTATTTAGCTATTAAAGCGTAGGCAAAGGCGGCGACCGCTAAGGAAGGATTGTACCTACTTTGCTAAGGACTACGGTAGCCTTAACTTTACGAGTATCTGTAGGAGCCGGTTCTTTGCTACGTAGTCAAAAGCTCCCTTAACGTCTAGGAATACCGTTAACGTCTTCTTCTTCTTTAGCCGTTGTCTCTCGATCTCTGTCGTTAGGATTATTACGGCGTTAACCGCTGACTTTGCCTTCCCTCCGCCGATCTGAGAGTCGTAGAGTAGCGGGTACTTCTCCGCAATTAGGCTTAATCTCTTTGCTAGGATCCTCTCGCTGATTTTCCCTAGGCAGTTTAGGAGTAAGATTACCCTATATACCTTAGGGAGAGAGTAGTCTAGTTTTCCCGGCTTAGCAAGTACCGCGCCGGTAGCTTCTCGCTAGGCTTCCGGGTAGTATCCTTCGCTAACTAGTCGGCTTACTAAGTATAGTTATATTGAGTACAAAGTACTATCTTTCTGTCTTTCTTCCTATCTAGCTCCGGAGCTAGGTCCGGGGAGGTAAGGTCGGAGGTCGGGTTGCCTATATACGGGTAGGCTAGCTAGGTAGGTAGGTATAGGTATAGGGATATAGGGTAGTAGGCCGTATTGAAGTGAATGAATAAGTTGTATAGTGTTTTGATTGAGTGTCTGTCTAGTAGATATATATATATGTATACTAACTTATGTATATATCTGTTTGTATCAAACAGATCTTATAAGTTATATATTACGTAGTTTAGAAGTTACTTGAGTTATATATACTAATATACTCTAGGTTAGACACCTAATATACCTAGGTTACATAATATGCCTAATATGCCTAGTATACCTAGGGTATCTAATATACCTAACATATATTACGTATGTAGGTCAGCTAATATAGGTTACCTAATATATCTGAGTTCTGTAGTTCTATTAACATCCCCCTACCTTAGTACTAAGGCATCAATCCATTCCGGCTAATAAGAGCGCTCGAAAAGGGTGTTAGTTGTTATAGGTATTGTTTTATTACTACAATCGACTCTTTACTATAATTGTAAAGTCGTGCAGTCGAGCGGTCGTATAATTAAGCGGTCGTATAATCGACTCGTTACTGCTATCGTATAATTAAGCGGTCGTATAATCGACTCGTTACTGCCGTCGTGCAGCAGTTACTACTGCCTACTCTCGTATACCCTAAGAGCCTTTCTGAACTCTACGAACGCTAGTCGTAGTAGTGGCTTCGTAAGGCTATCTACGACTATACGGTTCGTCGGTGTCTATTGAATATCTACCTCTTTACTTTCTATCTTCTCGTACTACTAGCGCTCTTGAATAGCGATATGTTTTGTCCGCGAGTAATGTGCCTATAGGTTCTTCGCGAGTACGACTATACGATAGCCCTAGCGTTGTTACCGAAGATCACTATCGCTTATACCTACCCTTTATCTAACTGTTCTAATAGCCGTCTTAACTAAATCGCCTCTTTATATACTTGGGTCTAGCCTATTAGTTCGGCTTCGTAGGTAGATAGTACTACCGTAGGCTATCGCTTCGAGCTCTACGTAATAGCGCCGCTACCTAGGTTGAACGTGTATCCGGCGGTTGATCGTCTCGTATCGGTATTACCGGCCTAGTCGGAATCAGTATAGCCGTAAAGGTTAGTAAGTTCGCCGGTAAATGTAAGTTCGTAGTAAATAGTACTACGGAGATAACGGAAGATGTCCGTTACTACTACGTAGTGTTCGTATTGATAGAACTACAGAACTTAGGCATACTAGGTGTCTTAGGCATGTCAGCTGACCTATGTCAGCTGACCTATGTCAGCTGACCTACACATATCAGATACCCTAGGCATACTAGGCATATTAGGCATATTATGTGACCTAGGTATGTTAGGTGTCTAACCTAGAGCATATTATTCTATATAACTCAAGTAACTTCCAAACTATATAACATATGACTTATAAGATCTGTTTGATACAAACAGACATACACATAAGTCAGTATATATATATATATCTACTAGACAGACACTCAATCAAAAAACCATATAACTTATTCATTTACTTCAATAGGTTATAAGCCCGGAATTCCGTAGGTTTCTATATTATATATATTATCAGAAGAAACAACCTTCCCAATTCGGTCTACGCGTATATTCTATACTAGTATCAGATAAACGTATAGCCTTAGGCTACAAGAACTATACTAGAAGCTTCTAAGATATAACTTACAATCACGGATAAGAACCGATCCAATTATACAATACGACGTATCATTCGACAGTTACGAGCGAACCAATCGTACTACACGAACGTGTTATACGACAGTCACGTATAATAGTTACGTGCACCCTACTATAGAACTTCGAACTATACGAACTTCTAACCTATACTACTATACCAATATACTATATCACAAAATATCTACTAAACTATCGATAACACGTCTATACTAATACACAGCATATAGCAAACATACAGAAACAGACCGATATACAGCAAACACGGAAACCGACCGATTTACGACACCGAACAGAAGAAATAAAGAAAACTAAGGTTACGTAGTAACACGAATCACGGATACGGACATAAGCGAGACAGTAGCGACGACGACGATAGCAATCTACATCTATAAAGACAAATCGATACTAACACTCGAATAGTATATACTCCTATTACGACTACGTCTATTACGCTTATTACGCTCATTACGACTATCAATCACTTCCTCGCACACTTTACTATCGATAGCTCTATTACTATGTCTAACAATACACGATCGCTACTACTTACTCGTCTTAATAGACTACTATAGTAGACACTTTAGCGCTCGCGTATTGTTAACAAAATCATTCTTAGTAGTTATAGTACTACCGTCTCAATAGGCAAATTCACCCCTATCAAGCGCCTAGAAGTTACCGTTATACTAGCTACCGACAATACTCTAGTAGTAACGATACCCGCTAAAAGCGATGAAGCCTACGAACAACGGCTCGAGAGCTAGAGCGAGAAACAACTCGGCGCTTATGCGCTAGTAAAGGAATACTGTAGTCTAATCGCTCGATTACTTCTCGAAATAGCTAAAGCAATTCACGAACCTATCCTTACCGCTATCGATACGCGTTTACGCCCCGAATTCGAGATTACCGGCTTAGGCCGCTACTAAGAACTATACTACAGCTTTACTACGCTCTTACTATCCGGCTGTACTAATATCTCCGAATACAGCGCCAAATTCACCGAACTTTATAATAGAATAGTCGCTATTTACGATCGATTGGTACTACTAGAATCATACCTAGTACAAGCTTACCTTAGCGGACTAAGTGACGCGTTCAAAGAATTCATTACGGTATTCAACCTACAGCATTTACTGGTTCCGATAGTTATTAATAGCGTACCTTAGGCAGCAGTTAGTCTTGCTATCGTACGAAGAAAAGTAGACGAACACGCTAGCCGTATCTAGAGCGACAGTAACATAACGCTCTATAATCAACAACAATAGCGACGAACCTTCGATTACCCTATCTACAAACACTATAGTAAGCGATATAAGGGTACGTACTAGACAGTGGACGCTAGTAAGGCACCTCAAGCATAGATTGACCGTAACAATAACGCCGCTACACCCGATAAGAAGCGAAAAACTACCAATGACGCCGTCTTTGGCGACAAAGCCGTAGCAAAAAGTGAAGAACGCTACAACGTGCTACTTACGGGCGAAGCTATATACTTTACCTCCTACGACTCTACTCGTAAATACATAGCTATTCACCGAGGCATTAACCTCTACGATTGCTTTATTCTCGATAGCGGAGCGACCGGATCACTTATCGGCCGCAAAGACCTATTTATCGGCGGAACCTACGATACTATCGACTCTGCAGCGGTGTCCAATAGTATTAGCGGCGCAAAACTTATACTAGTTGGTTAGGGTACGTTACGGATCCGATACAGAAATAGTCGATAGATCCAGATACCTAATACGTAGTATTCACCAAACGCAGGCGTAAACCTTCTATTACTCAACGCTATATAGCTATATATCTAGAGCATTTCGAAAACTAGTAACGGGCTTACCTTTATATAGGGAGGTAACGAGTTTACTACGACAATTACCGGTAGATTACTAATACTAGACATACATCAAGAATGACTATCTTAACTACTAGTCACTAGGTTCTATAGAGCTGCCTACTCTATAGACAAGTTACTCCGACTGTAGTACGAGCGAATAGCGTACCTTAGCGAGAGCGGCTTAATTAAGCTTCGAACTATAGCTACCGGAATAGAAACAACACGCGACGATAGTTACTGCATTTGTGAAAACTGCGTACTCGGCCGATAGTTATTAAAACCATACAACTATTACCTTCCGTATAGACGTTACAAGATGGACGTTATTTATACCGACGTAGTATACGCGCCAATCGAGTCATTCGACGGCTGCAAGTACTTCGTTAGTATTATTAATAACTAGAGCTAATAGGGAGTTACCAAACCGATTCAACGACGTTCCGACGCGCTAGTTACGGTTCAAGAATTCATTACTGTAAACAGTACCCCTAAATGCTTTACTACTCTACTTATCTAAGATAGGGGGGGTAAGAACATAAGTAATAGCTACCTTAGATAGCTACGAAACAGGGGGATTACGTTATACCTATCTAGTACCGAACAGTACTAATAGAATAGTACCGCCGAGGTATACAACAAAGTGATCGAACAGAAGACACAATCTACTATACTGAATTTACCTCTCGACCCTCGTTACTAGTTATTAGTAATTGAATACGGAATTACGTACCTACGGAACAGATTACCGTATCGCAGGTTGATAGTTACTCTATACGAAGTATAGATAGGCAACAAACCGTACCTCTCCAATATACGAATCATCGGTTCCAAAGCCTACGTCTATCGATTAACTACCGATATAAACAAGTTAATTAGTACTAAGGCTAGAATCGAACAGTTACTAGGGTTCAAAGGTAACGGGCACTACCTCGTTACTTCCGAGAACCCTAGGCGTCTACAATAGCGCTTCGACGTAGACTTCGATAAACTATACCCCAACTGTACTAGCGTTACTACGAGCGATAGTAACGACGTAGATAATACGGTAGTAGAGCTAGGGGGAGACAAAGAAACAGCTTAACAACCAATTACTTCCGCTAACACCCCGACTAGATCCGGGGGGTCACTAGAAAAAGCGGGTCTATCTACAAAAAGACTAGCGATAAGTTACGCTCTATTATACAAAAAACCTCGCTCTATAACGAGCAACAACCACTATAGCTACGAGTTACTACGAACAGACTACGAGTCTACGAACTACGAGTTACGAGACTACGAATCTACGAACTACGAGTTACGAGACTACGAGTCAACGCAGCTAGGCTACGAGCAATCACTACTATCTATACCTCCGGGTTACGTATCAAATATACGACCTAAAACAATCGGCATTAACGCGCCTATAGCCGAACTTATCCAAGAAGGCAAACGATAGCGTAAACCGAGATACCTCTACTAGCAAAGTGACGCTACTAACAATACTTAATTCAACCTGCTACTCCTTATACTTATAAGCTATTCACTAGCCTTAGAGCCGTACGAGCCGTCTTTATACGACGACGCCAAGCTCCGTAGCGGTAGATAGAGTGACTAGAAGCCCGTACTTAATAACGAACACCGGTTACTATAGCGCAACGCTATATAGCGAGTAATCAAACGATTAGAAGCTAATAGGGCTAAGATCCTTAAAGGTAGGTAGGTATTCAAAATCAAGCGAATTGGTAACGTAGTGAAATACAAGTGTCGCTAGGTAGTAAAGGGGTTTATATAAAACAGTAACTATCTCGAAACCTACGCGTCAGTTATAAAGCCTATAAGCTACAAAGCACTGTTCGCTATCGTAGCAGCTAGAGATTACGAAATCGAGCAGATGGACGTAAAGATAGTATTTCTTTACGGTACGCTCGATAGTAAAGAGCCTATCTATATAGAACAACCGGATAGATTTACTAATAGAACCAACAATGTATGCTTACTCATTAAAGCGCTATATGGATTGAGACAGTCACCTCGTATATAGTACGCTATATTAACTACGTATCTAGAAGCGGCTGGATTCACTATACTAGACGCCAATATAAGCGTGTTCGTAAAAGGCGAGACATTCATCGCAGTCTACGTAGATAACTTGCTTATCGTAGGTCTATACGTTACGGAGATTAATAGCGTAAAGAAACACCTTAGCGACCGATTCGAGATAAGTGACTTAGGGCCGTACTATTACTATCTAGGCATAACTATTAGAAGGAACCGATCTATACATACTATTCACCTAAGTTAGAGTAACTATATTGAACAGGTCTTAAAGAAATACGATATATAGAACAACGTAAAGATCAAAGCTATTCTACTCGACCCGAGCCGAAAACTAACACCTGTACCTAATAGATATTAGGCAGCAGACGCGTTCCGAACCAAATACTAAAGCGCAGTAGGCTCACTTATGTACGTAATACTAGGGACGCGTCCAGACATCGCCTACGTAGTGTTAGTAGTTAGTCGATTCGCTAGTAACCCGACAAACGAACACTACGCAGTAGTAACGGATATCTTTCGTTACCTCCGCGGCACTATTCACTACGAACTTACCTTTACTAGTAAACTCACCAATCTTTACGGCTATACTGATTCCGATTGGGCCGGCGACGTCGACACGCGACGATCGACTTCCGGTTACACGTTCAATCTAGGCAGCGGCGCTATTACGTAGAGTTCCAAACGATAGCCTACGGTAGTACTATCTACCTACAAAGCCGAGCTAATAGGTCAGACTTAGGTATGTAAAGAGGCGATTTGGTTAAGACGGCTGCTAGAACAGTTAGGTAAAGGGTAGGCACAAGCGACAGTAATATTCGGTAATAACGCTAGAGCAATCGCGCTCGCGAAGAACCTATAAGCGCATTATTTACGAACGAAATACATTGCTATTCAAGAGCGCTAGTAGTACGAGAAGATAGAGAATAAAGAGGTAGACATTCAATAGACACCGACGAACCGTATAGTCGCAGATAGACTTACGAAGCTACTACTACGACTAGCATTCGTAGAGTTCAGAAAAGCGCTTAGGGTACATAACTTCATAAGAGTAGACAACTAGTAAAGAATTGATCACTCGACTGTACGGCTTTACGATTATAGTAAAGAGTCGATTGCAGTAATAAGAAACAATACCTATAACAACTAATACCCTTTTCGAGCACTCTTATTAGCCGGATTGGATTGATGCCTTAGCACTAAGGTAGGGGGATGTTAATAGAACTATAGAACTCAGGTACACTAGGTGTCTTAGGCATGTTAGCTGACCTATATTAGCTGACCTATATTAGCTGACCTATACATATCAGATACCCTAGGCATGCTAGGCACATTAGGTATATTATATGACCTAGGTATATTAGGTATCTAACCTAGAGTATGTTATTCTATATAACTCAAGTAACTTCCAAACTATATAACATATAACTTATAAGATCTATTTGATACAAACAGACATACATATAAGTTAGCACACATATATATATCCACTAGACAGACACTCAATCAAAAAACCATACAACTTATTCATTTACTTCAATAGTTCGGTCGTCGGGTTACTAGCGAATCGACTCACTACTAATACTACGTATACAATGTCTAGTCGTATGCCTAGTATCGCATATATAAGTGAACCTACTGCGCTCTAGTATTTAGTACGGAACGCGTCGGCAGCTTAATAGCCGTTCGGCGTAGGGGTCAGTTTTCGACTTGGATCGAGTAGAATAGCTTTAACCTTCACGTTGTTCTATATATCGTATTTCTTCAAGAATTGCTCGATATAGTTACTCTAACTTAGGTAAATAGTGCGTATAGTACGGTTACGTCTGATCGTTATGCCTAAGTAGTAATAGTATAGCCCTAGGTCGCTTATCTCGAATCGATTACTAAGGTGCTTCTTTACGCTATTGATTTCCGTAATGTATAGGCCTATAATAAGTAAATTATCTACGTAGACTACGATAAATATCTTACCCTTTACGAACATACTTATATCTGCGTCTAGAGTAGTGAATCCGGCCGCTTCTAGGTACGTAGTTAATATAGCGTACTAAATACGAGGTGACTATCGGAGTCCGTAAAGCGCTTTAAGCAGTAAACAGACGTTGTTGGTACCGTCGGTAAATCCGTCCGGTTGTTCTATATAGATAGGCTCTTTACCGTCGAGGGTACCGTAAAGAAATGCTGTCTTTACGTCTATCTGCTCGATTTCGTAATCTCTAGCTATAGCGATAGTAAACAGTGCTTTGTAGCTTATAGGCTTTACGACTAACGCGTAGGTTTCGAGATAGTTACTATCTTATATAAACCCCTTTACTACCTAGCGGCACTTATACTTTACTATATTACTAATACGTTTGATTTTGAACACCTACCTGCCTTTAAGAATCTTGCTATTAGCTTCTAATCGTTTGATTACTCGCTATACTACGTTGCGCTATAGTAAACGGTATTCGTCGTCTAGTACGGGCTTCTAGTTACTCTATCTACCGCTACGGAGCTTAGCGTCGTCGTATAAAGACGGCTCGTACGGCTCTAAGGCTAGTGAATAGCTTATAAGTATAAGGAGTAATAGGTTAAACTAAGTGTTAGAGGCGTTACTTTAGTACTAATAGAGATATCTCGGTTTGCGCTATCGTTTGCCTTCTTGAATAAGTTCGGCTAAGGGCGCGTTAATACCGATTGTTTTAGGCCGTATATTTAATACGTAACCCGGAGGAGTAGATAGTAGTAATTGCTCGTAGCCTGACTATAGTAACTCGTAGTCTTGTAACTCGTAGTTCGTAGACTCGTAGTTCGTAGACTCGTAGTTCGTAGACTCGTAGCCTATCTATAGTAACTCGTAGCTATAGTAACTGTCGCTCGTTATAGGGCGAGTTCTTTTTAATAATATTAGGTAACCTGTTACTAGTCGTTTTGTAGATAGACCCGCTTTTTCTAGTAACCCCCCGGATCTAGTCGGGGTATTAGCGGAAGTAATTGGTTTTTAAGTAGAAGTAATTAGTTATTAAGCTGTTTCTTTGTCTCCCCCTAGCTCTACTACCGTATTATCTACGTCGTTACTGTCGCTCGTAGTAACGCTAGTATAGTTAGGGTATAGTTTATCGAAGTCTACGTCGAAGCGCTATTATAGACGCCTAGGGTTCTCGGAAGTAACGAGGTAGTACCCGTTACCTTTAAACCCTAGTAACTGTTCGATTCTAGCCTTAGTACTAATTAACTTATTTATATCGGCAGTTAATCGATAGACGTATGCTTTGTAGCCGATAATTCGTATATTAGCGAGGTACGGTTTGTTGCCTATCTATGCCTCGTATAGAGTAACTATTAATCTGCGATATAGTGATCGGTTCCGTAGGTACGTGATT
The DNA here is from genome assembly GCA_000291705.1 of Sphaerulina populicola P02.02b. NCBI lineage: Eukaryota > Fungi > Ascomycota > Dothideomycetes > Mycosphaerellales > Mycosphaerellaceae > Sphaerulina > Sphaerulina populicola. The sequence continues at coordinate 4,851 of JH792655.1, read as the reverse complement.
CCGTATTCGATTACTAAGGACTAGTAACGTAGGTCAAGGTTTAGTAAATATAGTATAGTAGACTACGTTTTCTATTCGATTACTTTATTGTAGGCTTCGGCGACACCGTTCTGTTAGTGTTGTTCGGTACTAGACAGGTATAACGTAATCCCCCTATTTCGGAGCTATCTGAAGTAACTATCGCTTATATTCTTACCCCCCCTATCTTGGATAAGAAGGGTCGTAAAGCATTCGGGGGTACTATTTGTAGTAATAAATTCTTCTATAGTAACTAGCGCGTCGGAGCGTCGTTAAATTGGTTTAGTAACTCCCTACTAGCTCTAGTTATCGATAATACTAACAAAGTATTTGTACCCGTCGAATGACTCGATTAGCGCGTATACTACGTCGGTATAGATAACGTCTATTTTGTAACGTCCGCGTAGAAGGTAATAAGTATATAGTTTTAATAACTATCGGCCGAGTACGTAGCTTTCATAGATACAGTAACTATCGTCGCGTATTGCTTCTATTCCGGTAGCTATAGTTCGGAGTTTGATTAGGCCGCGTTCGCTAAGGTACGCTATTCGCTTATACTATAATCGGAGTAACTTGTCTACGGAGTAGGCGGCTCCGTAGAATCCGGTAACTAGTAGTTAAGATAGTTATTCTTAGTATATATCTAGTATTAGTAATCTACTAGTAATTGTTGTAGTAAACTCGTTACCTCCCTACGTAAAGGTAAGGCCGTTACTAGTTTTCGAGATGCTCTAGATATATAGCTATATAGCGTTAAGTAATAGGAGGTTGACGCCTACGCTTAGTAAATACTACGTATTAGGTATCTAGATCTACCTACTATTTCTGTATTGAATCCGTAACGTACCCTAACCAATTAGTATAAGTTTGGCGCCGCTAATGCTATTAGATACCGCCGCAGAGTCGATAGTATCGTAGGTTCCGCCGATAAATAGGTCTTTGCGACCGATAAGTAATCCGGTCGCTCTACTATCGAGGATAAAGCAATCGTAAAGGTTGATACCTCGGTGAATAGCTATATATTCGCGAGTAGTATCGTAAGATATAAAGTATATAGCTTCACCTATTAGCAACACGTTGTATCGTTCTTCACTCTTTGCTACTACTGCCTTGTCTCCAAATACGGCGTCGTCGGTAGTTTTTCGCTTTTTGTCTAACGTAGCGGTAGACGTAGTAGTGTTAGCGTTGTTGTTTCGGTCGATCTAACCCTAAGGTGCCTTACTAGCGTCTATAGTCTAGTATGTACCCTTGTGTCGCTTACTACAGTATTTGTAGATAGGGTAGTCGAAGGTCCGTCGCTACTATTGATTGTAGAGCGTTATATTACTATCGCTCTAGATACGACTAGCGTATTCTTCTACTTTTCGTCGTACGACTACTAGGCTAACTACTACCTAAGGTATACTATTAATAACTATCGGAACTAGTAAGTACTATAGATTGAAGGCCGTAATGAATTCTTTAAACGCGTTACTTAGTCCGCTAAGGTAAGCCTACACTAGATATGATTCTAGTAGTACCAATCGATCGTAAATAGCGACTATTCTATCGTAAAGTTCGGTGAATTTGGCGCTATAGTCGGAGATATTAGTACAGCCGGAGAGTAAGAGTATCGTAAAGCTATAGTACAGTTCTTAGTAGCGGCCTAAGCTAGCAATCTCGAATTCGGGGCGTAATCGTATATCGATAGCAGTAAGAATAGGTTCGTGAATTGCTTCGGCTATTTCGAGAAGTAATCGAGCGATTAGACTATAGTATTCCTTTACTAGCGCGTAGGCGCCGAGTTGTTTCTCGCTCTAGCTCTCGAGCCGCTATTCGTAGGCTTCGTTACTCTTAGCGGGTATCGTTACTACTAGAGTGTTGTCGGTAGCTAGTATAACAATAACTTCTAATCGCTTAGTAGGTATGAATTTGCCGGTCGAGATAGTAGTACTATAACTACTAAGAATGATTTTGTTAACAATACGCGAGCGCTAGAGTGTCTACTATAGTAGGCTATTAAGACGAGTAAGTAGTAGCGATCGTGTGTTGTTAGATATAGTAATAGCGCTATCGATAGTAAAGTGTACAAGGAAGTAGTTAATAATCGTAATAAGCGTAATAGGCGTAATAAGCGTAATGAGCGTAATAAGCGTAATGAGCGTAATAAGCGTAATAAGCGTAATAAGCGTAATGGACGTAGTCGTAATAGGAGTATATACTATTCGAGTGTTAGTATCGATTTGTCTTTATAGATATAGATTGCTGTCGTCGTCGCTATTGTCTCGCTTATGTCCGTATCCGTAATTCGTACTACTACGTAACTTCAGTTTTCTTGATTTTTTTTTTTTCTATTCGGCGTCGTAAATCGGTCGGTTTCCGTGTTTGCTATATATCGGTCTGTTTCTGTATGTTTGCTACGCGCTATATATTCAACTACATAAATATACGATCACGAGTACGACGAGAGCAATCGAATATACCTGCACTAGCTGCACTAATACTAACTGCACTAGCTGCACTATTACTAACTGTATAAGTATACAACATCGACCCCCCCCCGCATTCGAACGACTACAGCGGTCTTTGCGACCGATAA
>AIDU01002270.1:0-27179 GCA_000291705.1 Sphaerulina populicola P02.02b | reverse complement strand
CAGAGGAGGAAGAAGGGTAGGCAAGGCCTACGGCGCCCTAGGAGTTTTAAGGTGTTTTAAGGAGGATTTTGATTTATTTAATTGATTAAGGGACTAACGGAACAGGTAGGGGGAGTTGGTAGGGCTTGGTTTAGTTAGTACTCTCACTTTGCTTTCCTTGCGTCAAAAGTGGTTTTAAGCCCCTAGTTTCTAGGGCACGGGATACACTCCCCTTAGTAGAGAGAAAGAAGAAGATAAGAGAAACGGGGAAACCCGAATAAGACCGGTAGGGTCCCCTAGAGGGCCCTACCCGTCCTACATAGTCATAGACTCAGACAGGACGTTAATAGAATAAACAAACAAACAAACAAACAAACAAACATACGTCTATCTGCTCGATTTCGTAGTCTCTAGCTGTAGCGATAGCGAATAGTGCCTTATAGCTTATCGGCTTTACGACTAACGCGTAGGTTTCGAGGTATTTACTATCTTATATAAACCCTTTCACTACCTAGCGGCACTTATACTTTACTATATTACCAATTCGTTTGATTTTGAATACCTACCTACCTTTAAGGATCTTGCTATTAGCTTCTGATCGTTTGATTACTCGCTATACCGCGTTGCGCTGTAGTGAACGGTATTCGTCGTCTAGTACGGGCTTCTAGTTACTCTATCTGCCGCTACGGAGCTTAGCGTCGTCGTATATAGACGGCTCGTACGGCTCTGTAGCTAGTAAATAGCTTATAAGTATAAGAAGCAGCAGGTTGAATTAGGCGGTGTCGTTAGTAGCGTTACTTTCGTATTACTAATAGAGGTGTCTCGGTTTGCGCTATCGTTTGCCTTCTTGAATAAGTTCGGCTATCGGTACGTTAATACCGATTGTTTTGGGTCGTGTGTTTAATACGTGCCCCGGAGGTATAGATAGTAGTAATTGCTCGTAGCCTAGCTATAGTAACTCGTAGTCTCGTAACTCGTAGTTCGTAGACTCGTAGTTCGTAGACTCGTAGCCTATCTATAGTAACTCGTAGCTGTAGTAACTGTCGCTCGTTATAGGGCGAGTTCTTTTTGATAATAGTAGGTAACCTATCATTAGTCGTTTTGAGGATAGACCCGCTTTTTCTAGTAACCCCCCGGATTTGGCCGGGGTGTTAGCGGAAATGATTAGTTGTTAAGCTGTTTCTACTGTTTCTTTGTCTCCCCCTAGCTCTACTACCGTATTATCTACGTCGTTACTATCGCTCGCAGTAACGCTAGTATAGTTGGGGTATAGTTTATCGAAGTCTACGTCGAAGCGCTATTGTAGACGCCTAGGGTTCTCGGAAGTAACGAGGTAGTACCCGTTACCTTTGAACCCTAGTAACTGTTCGATTCTAGCCTTAGTACTAATTAACTTGTTTATATCGGCAGTTAATCGATAGACGTATGCTTTGTAGCCGATGATTCGTATATTAGCGAGGTACGGTTTGTTGCCTGTCTATGCCTCGTATAGAGTGACTATTAACCTGCGATATAGTAATCGGTTCCGTAGGTACGTAATTCCGTATTCGATCACTAAGGACTAGTAACGTAGGTTAAGGTTTGGTAAGTATAGTATAGTAGACTGCGTTTTCTGTTCGATTACTTTGTTGTAGGCTTCGGCGATACCGTTCTGCTAGTATTGTTCGGTACTAGACAGGTATAACGTAATCCCCCTATTTCGGAGCTATCTAAGATAACTGTCGCTTATATTCTTACCCCCCCTGTCTTAGATAAGAAGGGTCGTAAAGCATTCGGGGGTACTGTTCGCGGTAATAAATTCTTGGATAGTAACTAGCGCGTCGGAGCGTCGTTGAATTGGTTTGGTAACTCCCTATTAGCTCTAGTTATTAATAATACTAACAAAGTACTTGCAGCTATCGAATGACTCAATTAGCGTATATACTACGTCGGTGTAAATAACGTCTATTTTGTGACGTCCGCGCGGAAGGTAATGGTTGTATAGTTTCGATAACTATCGTCCGAGTACGCAACTTTCACAAATGTAGTAACTATCGTCGCGTATTGTCTCTATTCTAGTAGCTATAGTTCGGAGCTTGATTAGGCCGCGCTCGCTAAGATATACTATTCGCTCGTACTATAATCGGAGTAATTTATCTACGGAGTAGGTAGCTCCGTAGAAACCGGTAACTATTAGTTAAGATAGTCATTCTTAATGCATGTCTAGTATCAACAGCCCGCTAGTAATAGTCGCGGTGAATTCGTTACCTCCTTGCGTAAAGGTAAGACCGTCGCTAGTCTTAGAGATACTCTAGATATATAGCTATATAGCGTTAAGCGATAGTAAGTTGACACCTGCGCTTAGTGAATACTACGTATTAGGTATTTAAATCTACCGTCTATTTCGGCATCGAATTCGTAACGTGCCCTAGCCTACCGGTCTAAGCTTCGCGCTACTAATACTATTTGATTCCGCGGAATCAATAGTATCGTAGGTTCCGCCGATGAATAGGTCTTTGCGGCTAATAAGTGATCCGGTCGCTCTACTATCGAGAATGAAGCAGTCGTAAAGGTTAATACTACGGTGAATAGCTATGTATTCGCGAGTAGCGTTATAGGAGGTAAAGTATATAGCTTCACCTATTAGTAGTACGTTGTATCGTTCCTTACTCTTCGCTATTACTGCCTTGTCTCCGAATACTGCGTCGTTAGTAGTTTTTCGCTTCTTATCTAGTATAGTAATAGCGTTATTGTTTCGATCAATCTACCCCTAAGGTGCTTTGCTAGTATCTACTATCTAGTATATACCCTTATATCGTTTGCTGTAGTGTTTGTAGATAGGGTAATCGAAGGTTCGTCGTTGTTAGTTATAGAGCGTTATATTACTGTCGCTCTGGATCCTACTAGCGTATTCTTCTACCTTTCTTCGTACTACAGCGAGGCTGACTACTGCCTAAGGCACGCTATTAATAACTGTCGGAACTAGTAAGTACTATAGGTTGAAGGTAGTAATAAATTCTTTGAACGCGTTACTCAGTCCGCTAAGGTAAGCCTATACTAAGTATAATTCTGGAAGTACCAATCGATCGTAAATAGCGACTATTCTATCGTAAAGTTCGGTGAATTTGGCGCTATAGTCAGAGATATTAGTATAGCCGGAGAGTAAGAGTATCGTAAAGCTATAGTATAGTTCTTAGTAGCGGCCTAAGCTAGCAATCTCGAATTCGGGGCGTAATCGTATATCGATAGCGGTAAGAATAGGTTCGTGAATTACTTCGGCTATTTCGAGAAGTAATCGAGCAATTAGACTATAGTATTCCTTTACTAGCGCGTAGGCGCCGAGTTGTTTCTCGCTCTAGCTCTCGAGCCGCTGTTCGTAGGCTTCGTTACTCTCGGCGGGTATCGTTACTACTAGAGTGTTATCGGTAGCTAGTATAACAATGACTTCTGATCGCTTAATAGGTATGAATTTGCCGGTCGAGACAGTAGTACTATAACTACTAAGAATGATTTTGTTAACAATACGCGAGCGCTAGAGTGTCTACTGTAGTAGGCTATCAAGACGAGTAAGTAGTAGCGATCGTATATTATCAGACATAATGATAGTAGTAATAGCGCTGTCGATAGTAAAGTGTACAAGGAAGTAGTTGATGATCGTAATAAGCGTAATCGGCGTAATAAGCGTAATAAGCGTAATAGACGTAGTCGTAATAGGAGTATATACTATTCGAGTGTTAGTATCGATTTGTCTTTATAGATATGGATTGCTATCGTCGTTGTCGTCGCTATTGTCTTGCTTATGTCCGTATCCGTAATTCGTATTACTACGTAACTTCAGTTTTCTTGATTTTTCTGTTCGGTATCGTAAATCGGTCGGTTTCCGTGTTTGCTATATATCGGTCTGTTTCTGCATATTTGCTGTGCGCTGTGTATTGGTATAGACGTGTTATCGATAGATTAGTAGATGTTTTTTAATATAGTATATTGGTATAGTAGTGTAGGTTGGAAGTTCGTATAGCTCGAAGTTCTATAGTAGGGTGTACGTAACTATTATACGTGACTGTCGCATAATACGTTCGTATAGTACGATTGGTTCGCTCGTAACTGTCGAATAACACGTCGTATTGTTTGATTAGTTCGGTTCTTATCCGAGATTATAAGTTATATCTTAGAAGCTTCTAGTACAGTTCTTGTAGCCTAAGGCTATACGTTTATCTAATACTAGTATAGAATATACGCGCAGACCGAATTAGGAAGGTTGTTTTTCTAGTAATATATATAATATAGAAACCTGCGGAATTCCGGGCTTATAACCTATTAAAGTGAATAAATAAGTTGTATAGCTTTTTGATTGAGTGTCTATCTAGTAGATATATATATGTGTATACTAACTTATGTATGTGTCTGTTTGTATTAAACAGATCTCATAAGTTATGTATTACGTAGTTTGGAAGTTACTTGAGTTATATATACTAACATACTCTAGGTCAGACACCTAATATACCTAGGTCACATAATATGCCTAATATACCTAGTATGCCTAGGGTATCTAATATACCTAATATGTGTCACGTGTGTAGGTCAGCTGACATAGGTTACCTAACATGCCTGAGTTCTGTGGTTCTATCAACACTTACTAGCTTTCGCCGAGGGAGCTAGGCGTATAAACCTATTTCCTATCCCGTTAGGGTCCTAGCCTACTAGGGATACTAGTACACTCTTCTTACTACTAAGTAGGGAAGGTATGTTTATTTACTAGATATAGCAACGGCTCCTTATATAATTTGATAGGGAGAGGAAGCTACTATCGTTCTTTTAAACACGCGGGCATGCGGCGACGTCGGAAGGTTACCCTAGTGTAGGTTTATACTAAGTGTAGTTATATTGAGTACAAAGTACTGTCTTTCTGTCTTTCTGTCTAGCTCCGGAGCTAGGTCCGGGGAGGTAAGGTCGGAGGTCGGCTTGCCTGTAGGCGGGCAGGTTAGGTAGGTAGGTAGGTAGGTATGTATGTGTAGATGTAGGGTAGTAGGCCGGGCCGGGCTAGACACCTCAAAAATTCTGTAGCAACAAAGGGGCTGCAGGCAGTAAGTGTCTTTTATACGCGATAGCGCATGCGATACTAGGTAGATTAGGGTGATTGTTGCTACGCCCTAGTTAATAGGCCTAGGCTTCTTCCCTTTAACGGCTCCCTTAGACAGTACTATTAATAGAGCTACTACCCTCGAATATTCGAAGATAAACCTACGATAGAAGTTCGCGAAGCCTAGGAAGGATTATACCTCCGTTAAGGTAGTAGGTATTAGCTACGCCTTAATTGCGTCTACCCTACTAGGGTCTATAGCTACGCCGCTAGTAGTTGCAATAAACCTAAGGTAGTCAACCTCCTTGCGGAAGAACTTATACTTCCTTAGTTACGCGTAGAGTACGAAGCGCCTAAGCCTCTTAAGCACTATACGTACGTCCTTTACGTACTACTCGCGCGTCTTACTATAGATAAGGATATTATCTAGGTAGACGACGCAGATTATATCTACTAACCCGCCTAGGGTACGGTTAATATAAGCTTAGAAGGTTACTAGGGCGTTAGTTAGCCTAAAGGGCATAACCTTGTACTAGAAGTAACTATAGCGCGTACGGAACGCAGTCTTCTAGCGGTCGCTTAGCTTAATACGGATACGATAGTACGCGTCCGCAAGGTCGAGATAGGTAAACTATTCGGCTCCTATAAGCCTATCTAGCGTCTCGCCTATAAGGGGCAGAGGGTATCGATTCTTAATAGTAATATCGTTTAGGCTACGATAGTCGATATAGAGCCGTAGAGTTCCGTCCTTCTTAGGTACGAATAGTACTAGTATACCTACTTCTAATAGGCTACCCTCGATCTAGTTATACTCTAGAGTACTTATAATATACTTATAAAGGTAGTCTAGTTCGGTACCTAACTAATAGTATAATAGTCGGAAGGGCGGTACGGTACCGGGTCGTAGGTCAATCGTATACTCTACGCCGTCTATAGGCTTACTACGCTATTCTTCCGTAGGAAGCAATACGTCTTAGAAGTTACGATACTCCGCTAGGATATCTAGTAGCGTAATACCTGCTTCTGTCTTACGTACTATAATAGTATAGATATACGATACTTTGGATATATTCTTGTAGAAGTCCGAGGCGTCTTAATACTATACCTTAAAGAACTCTCCTCCGTAGCGCTACTTATTAGTTACGCTACTAACTATTACCTATTAGTCTCGCCTCTATAGGCGACCTAAGATTAAGTTCGGCTCTAGTATACCGTAGGCGTAGAACAAGCCTCCCGACGTACGTTCCTCGCCCGAAGAATCTGCGAATATAATACGTAGGTAGTACGTACCGTAGTAGTAGCCTATCTATCCTATAAAGGACGTTACTAGGGGAAGAATAGCGTTTTAATAAAGGGTTAAGCTATACTATAGTACAAAGCTACGAGATACTATATTGATATCGGCGGCGTTATCTAGTATTATAGTAGCTAGTACGCGCTTGTTATACGCGTCGACTACTCCCTTAAGCGTATAGGTATAGTATGCCTAGATAGGCAATAGGTCGTCGCCGTACTCGATTTTAGTATCTAGAGATCGCGACTCTTCTCCTATACCTTGCCTTTTTTTAGATTAGACTACGAGTCGGCTACGGTTACCTTACGAACCGTATTCGATTTCTTACGGTTACCGTAGTTAGGGCAAATAGAGTCGGAAGCGATATAACCCTTCTTCTTGTACGAGTAATACTTGAGGTTCTTATACCTACGTACGGTAGAGCTAGAGGATACTTTACTATTACCTCCGCCGCTATAACTACTACAGCTCTTACTACGGTCGCTACGGTCGTTACGACGCTTAGGTACGTCGCTCTCGGTACGCTTACGTTTGCCCTACGCGCTGTTATCGCGACGGCCGTAATAATCGTCCTTCTAACGGACGGAAAGGGAAAGGTTAGCCTACTCTAGGCGACGAGCTAGGGCGATAAGGTCGGTACGCTTAGTAGGGATCTTATAACCCTTAACGATATCCTTACGAAGCGACGGCTTTAACTTAGCGAGGAGGTAGCGAGTTAGTTGCGCCTTGGTATAGTTACCGAGTTAGGCTTCTAAATAACTAAGCTAACCGGCGAAGTAGCGTACCCCCTACTTAGGGCCCTACTTAGCCTTATCGTAGTCGATTATTACCCCGATTAGGCAATTCGACTAGTTACCGACAACGTTATATAACTACTCCTTAAAGTTACTCTAGGTATAACCGTTAGGGGGTTTACTATTATCGTACTTATTGTACTACGTCTCCTACGCTTCGCCTACGAGCTATATAATTCTGTATAGTACCTTGTCTATATCGGTACGATACTCTCGCGGGCTATTAAGGAAGATGATTTCTAAGCTACGGATAAACTCGCGATACTCTTTATCGGTTTCTTACTTAAAAGCCTTTAGTTTACGAACCTTAGGGCTACGGGTAGAATACGAGTCGTAGGCGACTCGTAGGTCGCTCGTACGAACTACGTTATCCTCCTCGGAGTCAGACCGCTATTCCGGTACGATTGATATAGACGGTACCCGTATCGATAGGGTACTACGAAGGCTTAGTTAAGCGTACTACCGTAGTAGACGCTAGTACTCCTCTTCGGCGGTTCGAAGAGCTATCTCCTCGCGTAGCCTATAGTTAGCCTACTCGATTTGTATACGTCTCGCCTACGCGTCGGGTGCTCTAAGCTAGGTAGAGGGAGTCTTTCGTAGAGGGGCTTCCTCTCCTAGTTAGTAAGGTTACGCTTAAGGTTACGCTTCCTACTAGGTATAGCCCTCGGTCTCTATAGAGGCTAACGCTTCTCCCTAAGGAGGGTCGTCGTCTCCTACTTCGCCCGTAACGCGGCCTACCTATGCAGCGGGTACGGGTATATTACGAGTTGGTCGTAGAGCTATTAGATTAGACCTCTATAGATCACTACCCTTTAGAAAGGTTAAAGAATTAGAAATATAAGAGGGGGTGTATAGCGATGTATAGAGTCCTCTTTCCTACCGCGTAGGAAAGTGTACAAACTAATTCTTACCCTTCCGAATAAAGGGGTATAAGTAGACTAATATACGCCTACGCTGCGCCTACGCTCTATATACGAGGCCGTCCGAGGTCCGAGGTAAATTCCTCTCGGAACCCTAATAGTCCGGCCATCCGGGTAGATCAGCTTATGTAGGCCTATAGTCTATATATACAGGCAGTTAGGGGTTATACAGGTTATGCAGGTTTAGGGGAACCTAGCTGTTATAGCTAACAAAGAAGCAACGGAAGGATTTAAGGGAGACTAAGAGAAAGTATACCCGGTACTAGGGAAGTTCTACGTTATCGACAACTCTACCTAGTACAAGTTAAAGGTTCTCGGAGATACTTATAGAGAAATTAGAAGACCTCGACCTAGAAGGAAACCTAGATAACCTAGCTATCTCCCTAACGACTCTAATCTAAGATATAGTAGAGAAGGTAATATTGATAGAACTATAGAACTCAGGCATGTCAGGTGACCTATGTCAGCTGACCTACATACGTGACACATGTCAGGCATATCAGATACCCTAGGCATACTAGGCATATTAGGTATATTATATAACCTAGGCATGTTAGGTGTCTGACCTAGAGTATATTAGTATATATAACTTAAGTAACTTCCAAACTACGTAATATATGACTTATAAGATCTGTTTGATACAAACAGACATACATATAAGACAGTATATACATATATATATCTACTAGACAGACACTCAATCAAAAAAACTATACAACTTATTTATTTACTTTAATAGGTTATAAGCCCGGGTGTTCCGTAGGTTTCTATATTACTATAACAGCTAGGTTCCCCTGAACCTACACAAGCCTGCATAACCCTAACCGCCTGTATGCATAGGCTGCGGGCCTGTATAAGGTAATCTACCCGGATAGCCGGACTATCGAGGTTCCGAGAGGAATTTACCTCGGACCTCGGACGGCCTCGTATGTAGAGCGCAGAGGCAGCGCATGCGTATATTAGTCTACTCGCACCCCTTTATTCGGAAGGGCAAGAATTAGTTTGTGTACTTTCCTACGCGGTAGGAAAGAGGACTCTATACATCGCTATACACCCCCTCTTATATTTCTAATTCTTCTACCTTTCCAAAGGGTAGTGATCTATAGAGGTCTATCCAATCCAATAGCTCTACGACCAACTCGCAATGTACCCGCACCCGCTGCGCAGGTAGGCCGCGTTACGGGCGAAGTAGTAGACGACGAACCTCCTTAGGGAGAACCGTCAGCCTCTATAGAGACCGAAGGCTACCCCTAGCAGGAAGCGCAACCTTAGGCGCAACCTTACTAACTAGGAGAGGAAGTCCCTCTACGAGAGACTCCCTCTACCTAGCTTGGACTCGTACCCGAGGCGTAGGCGAGACTTACGCAACTCGAGCAGGCTAACAATAGGCTACGCGAGGAGATAGCTCTTCGAGCCGCCGAAGAGGAGCACTAGCGTCTACTGCGGTAGTACGCTCAACTAAGCCTTCGAGGCACCTTAGCGACACGTACCCTATCGACACGGACACCGTCTATATCACTCGTACCAGAACAGCCGTCTGACTCCGAGGAGGACGACGTAGTTCGTACGAGCGACCTGCGAGTCGCCCGCGACTCGTATTCTACCCGTAGGCCTAAGGTTCGTAAACCAAAGGCTTTTAAGGGAGAAACCGACAAAGAATATCGCGAGTTCATCCGCAGCTTAGAGATCATCTTTCTTAACAGCCCGCGAGAGTATCGCACCGATATAGACAAGGTACTATACGGAATCATATAGCTCGCAGGCGAAGCGTAGGAGACGTAGCATAATGAGTACGACAATAGTAAGCCCCCTAACGGTTATACTTAGAGTGACTTCAAGGAGTAGTTATACAACGTTGTCGGTAACTAGTCGAATCGCCTAATCGGGGTAATGATCGACTACGACAAGGCTAAGCAGGGCCCCGAGCAGGGGGTACGCTACTTCGCCGGTCAGCTTAGGTATTTAGAAGCCTAACTCGGTGACTACACCGAGGCGTAACTAACTCGCTACCTCCTCGCTAAGTTGAAGCCGTCGCTTCGCAAGGATATCGTCAAGGGTTATAAGATCCCTACCAAGCGTGCCGATCTTGTCGCCCTAGCTCGTCGCCTAGAGCAGGCCGACCTTTCTCTTTCCGTCCGTCAGAAGGACGATCATTACGGCCGTCGCGATAATAGCGCGTAGGGCAAACGCAAGCGTACCGAGAGTAACGCACCTAAGCGTCGTAACGACCGTAGCGACCGTAGCAAGAGCCGTAGTAGTCGTAGCGGAGGTAATAGTAAAGCATCCTCTAGCTCTACCGTACCTAGGTATAAGAACCTTAAGTGTTACTTATGCAAGAAGAAGGGTTATATCGCTTCCGACTCTATCTGCCCTAACTACGCCGACCGGGAGAAGTCTTCGAATGCGGTCCGCAAGGTAACCGTAGCCGACTCGCAGTCTGATCCAAAAAAAGGCAAGGCATCGGAGAAAAGTCGCGACCTCTAGATACTGAACTCGAGCACGGCGACGACCTATTGCCTATCTAGGCACACTATACCCGTACGCTCAACGGAGTAGTCGACGCGTATGATAAGCGCGTAGCAGCGACTATAATCTTGGACGACGCCGCCGATATTAACGTAGTGTCTCGCAGCTTTATACTGTAGTATAGCTTGGCCCGTCGTCAAAATACTATCCTTCCCCTAGCAACGTCCTTTATAGGGCAAATAGGCTACTACTACGGTGCGCACTACCTACGCATCATACTCGCAGACTCTACGGGCAAGGAACGCACGTCGGGAGGCTTGTTCTACGCCTACGACATACTAGAGCCGAACCTGATCTTGGGCCGCCTATAGAGGCGTAACTAACAGGTAATAGTCAGTAGCGCGACTAATAAGTAGCGCTACGGAGGAGAGTTCTTCAAAGTGTAGTATCAAGATGCCTCGGAGTTCTACAAGAATATGTCCAAGGCGTCGTATGTCTACGCTATTATAGTGCGCAAGACAGAAGCAGGCGTTACGCTACTGGACATCCTAGCGGAGTACCGCGACTTCTAAGACGTATTGCTTCCTACGGAAGAATAGCGCAGCAAGCCTGTAGACGGCGTAGAGCATGCGATTGACCTGCGACCCGGTACCGTACCGCCCTTCCGACCCTTGTACTATTAGTTAGGCACTGAGCTGGACTACCTTTACAAATATATCGTAAGTGCTCTAGAGCATAACTAGATCGAGGGTAGCCTATTAGAAGCGGGTGCACTAGTACTGTTCGTACCTAAGAAGGACGGAACTCTGCGGCTGTGTATCGACTATCGTAGTCTGAACGATATCACCGTTAAGAATCGATACCCTCTGCCCCTTATAGGCGAGACGCTGGATAGGCTTATAGGAGCCGAATGGTTCACCTGTCTCGACCTTGCGGACGCGTACTATCGTATCCGCATCAAGCTAAGCGACCGCTGGAAGACTGCGTTTCGCACGCGCTACGGTCACTTCTAGTACAAGGTTATACCCTTTGGCCTAACTAACGCCCTAGTAACCTTCTAAGCTTATATCAACCGTACCCTAGGCGGGTTGGTAGATATGATATGCGTCGTATACTTGGATGACATCCTTATCTACAGTAAGAACCGCGAGCAGCATATGAAGGACGTGCGCACAGTGCTTGAGAGGCTTAGGCGCTTCGCACTCTACGCGCAACTAAGGAAGTGCAAGTTCTTCCGCAAGGAGGTTGACTACCTTGGGTTTGTCGTAACTACTAGCGGCGTAGCTATAGACCCTAGCAGGGTAGACGCAATCAAGGCGTAGCTAATACCTACTACCTTAACGGAGGTGCAATCCTTCCTAGGCTTCGCGAACTTCTATCGTAGGTTTATCTTCGAATACTCGAGGGTAGTAGCTCCGTTGATAGTACTATCCAAAGGAGCCGTCAAAGGGAAGAAGCCTAGGCCTATCAACTAGGGCGCAGCCGAAGAGCATACGTTCTAGGAGATCAAATTGCGGTTCTAGTAAGCACCTCTGTTAAGGCACTACGACCCGGCGTTACGGCTGCGCATCGAAAGCGATACTTCTACGTTTGCAATTGCAGGCGTGCTAAGCCAACTCTTTGGCTTAGAATGGTACCCTATTGCCTTCTACTCTCGGAAGATAATACCCGCCGAGTGCAACTACGAGACGCACGACTCGGAGCTGCTAGTAGTAGTAGAGTCGTTCAAGATATAGCGACTATACTGCGAAGGCGCTTAGTATACGGTTGAGGTGCTTATCGATTACGCGAACCTACGTAGGTTTATAGGCGTAAAGAAGCTTACAGGTAGGCAGGCTAGATAGGCTACATTCCTTGCGGCGTTCGATTTCACAATTACCTACTAAGCCGGCAAGAAGAATCCAGCGGACGCGCCGTCGCGGCGCAGTGACTACGTATAAGAGTCGCAAGAGGTAACCAACCTCCTACCTACCTTGTAGACGAAGCTATAGTTGTAGGACGGTCGCACGATAGAAGCAGACTACCCGAAGGTAGCCCGTATCCGTATAACCTGCGAGCGTATATACTGCGAGCAGCGATAGGCTGAATTCCCTAAGCAGCGTAGCAACATACAGTAGAGCTACACGTCACTAATACGTATTGCAAGAGTGATTACGTAGGACGACCATCCGTACGCCAACGTATCAGACCTGATCCTCGGTTATATACGCGCCCTGGTTTAGTCCGAACCGGAAGCCCGCGCAGTGTACGAGTAGGCGATAAGCAACCAAGGTACATACGATGAGTATACGGCTCGTAATAGGAACCTGTAGGTCGGAGAGGCACTGTACGTGCCTAAGGACTACGCACTCAGAGCGCAGATTATACGTATACACTACGACGACCCGTTAGCTAGGCACTTTGGTAAGGACAAAACGATCGCTTTGATCCGTCGGAAGTATTTCTAGCTAGGCATGTCTACCGAGGTGTCCGAGTACGTCGCAGAGTGCGACTTATACTAGAAGGCAAAGGCGAGGCGCTATCGCCCCTACGGCGAGCTGACTGCGCTGCCGATACCTAAGAGGCCGTTCTAGGAACTGACCTAGGACTTTATTACGGACCTTCCGCCTAGCAAGCGAGGCGACAGCGTATACGATACGATCCTAGTAATCGTCGACAGGTATACGAAGATGGTCACGTTCGTGCCTACTACTAAGAAGTGCACTAGCGTGGATCTCGTCGATATCCTCGTCTATAAGATTGTCCGTCGTTTTGGCTTACCCGCGGGTATAGTAAGCGATCGCGGATCGGTGTTTACGTCGCAGTTCTAGGCCGACTTCTGTTATAAAGCGCAGGTTAAACGTAGGCTGAGTATAGCCTTCTACGCTCAAACTAACGGCTAAACGGAACGGATGAATCAAGTAGTAGAGACCTACTTGCGTATCTACTGCTTAGAGCAGTAGGACGACTAGGCAGGCATGCTTACTTAGGCCGAGTTCGCCTGTAACAACAGTAACTATACTATCTTAAAGATGTCCCCGTTCAAAGCCTTGTATAGTTTTAACCCGGAGCTAGCGACTCGTACGAGAGACGCTCGGGGCGAGCTTTTGGAAAGGGAGGTACCGGCCGTAGCTAATACTACAGAACGGCTGAAAAGGAACTACGAGACCCTAACCGAACGCTAGCGACGCGCAAGCGAAGCGCAGAAGAAGTACTTCGACGAGAAGTATACCCTAATAAGCTTCAATATCGGAGATATAGTGTTATTGTCTACTAAGAACCTTCGGCTAAAGGTACCTACTAAGAAGTTCGCTAATAAGTTCGCTGGACCGTTCAAGGTCATCGACGTTGTCGGCAAGCAGGCGTATCGCCTAGTACTCCTAGCTGGATCGCTAATCTACAATGTATTCTATATCTTATACCTTAAGCCCTATCGGAGTCGCGTAGGAGAAGCGCATAAGGGCAGCTTGCCGCTCGCAGACGAAGAGGGCCTCTACGAGGTAGAGAAGATCTTAGGGACACGCCTAAGGAAAGGCGTAAGGTAGTACTTAGTTCGCTAGCGTAGCTAGCCCGAGGAATTTGACTAGTAGGAACCTAAAGAGTATATAGGCGAATGTGCCGCGCTCGACGAGTTCGAGGCGCAGCCGAAACGCACTAGAAAAGCACGTAAGTAGCTACGTAAGCAGAATAGTACGTTAGCAAGTTATCCGTCGTGATACCTTATACAGTAAGAACCCCGTCGTGATTCTATAGTAGCGAAAACAACGTTTGATTGATAAATATGTAATCGAGCAAAAACGCACCAAAGCAGAAAATAGAACACGCGCGCGCAAGGCGCAAGAGAGACGCACCCGCCGCCTATAGGGTCCCTGACTCTATAGACGACAACGGCGAGGTCGTCTCCCTCCTCCTACGTTTCCGACTACTACTCGCAGCCGGGGTAACAGCAGGCGTAGGCACAGGCGCAGGCGTAGCAGCCGAAACCGGATCAGTACCGAAGACACTAGCGAGCGCGGTGTCGTCGTCGTCGCCGTCGTCGTCGCTGTTGTAGTCCTTACCGGACTGGTCCGGCTTCTAATTACCCCGTTCGGGGAAGGCCGTAGCTATAGACGCGTCTAGGGCAGCCCTAGACGCGCCGGCTATACGAGCTATCTGCGAGACGCGTAAGTACGCGTAGGTAAAGGTAGGGGCAAGGGTAAGGAGACTTACTTCGTACTGCAGCTCGAAGATGCCCTATAGGGCACTAGTAGCTTTCGCTACCTCTAATAGCCCCGTAGCGGCGAGTGCGCTACTAGCCGTAGGCGCGGCACTACTCTCTACGCCCCCTTTCTTAGGTGTGTTATATATACCTACGGACTTCCCCTTGTTCGAAGCGAACACTCGTTTACTCTAGGCGATAGCCTTACCTAGCCGATTGAGGCGACGCCTTAGTTGGTCCGCGCGAGGGCTAGGAACAGTAGCCTTCGTATAGGAGGCGCGTAAGACGAGCAGGTACTAAGCCTAACGGATCAAATTTGGATCCGTCAAGCGCTTACACTTGTGCCGACCCTTAGCGTAGCGAGTATACTTCTTCTTCAAGCCTAGCGCTAAGGTAGCGTTACAGGCTAGGGTAAGAACCCCCGATCCCTCGGCTAGCGAGAAGTTAGACAGCTGAGCGTATAACAAGCGCACGAGTAGCGTAGTACAACTTACTCTTCTATATGTGCGTAATACACCGGAGGCAGTACACCCCCCTACCGTTATCGGCGCCGCTAGAGGCGACGTCGCGAGGCGGACGGGTGATCGCCGTCCGAGCCGCGGTCTTAGGTAGCATTATGCCGAAAAGGGAGTTGGTGCGTATGTATGTGCGTATAGTATGCGTTCGTGCTGCGAGGCGAGAGCGAAGCGGAAAACGGGCAAAGTAAGAAAACTAGATAAGAGACAAGCAGTAGGCGAGGGAAAAGCACTTCTATATCATACTGGCGTTACTAGGTAATAGAATGTTTGCTAGCCTTGTTTGTTACTGCATGCAGCTATGTTTGTTGTCACCGTCGCGTTCTATACTATACGTAGAATGTAGAATGCGGAATGCCCGTAACCCCTAGGATTTCCTGCTATAGCGACTGACCTGCGGAATGCATGCGTATTACGTACGTCGCTAGGGGCAGCTCTATTAGGGAGAGGAGATAATTGTAATAGCTAGGTTCCCCTGAACCTGCACAAGCCTGCATAACCCTAACCGCCTATATACATAGGCTGCGGGCCTGCATAAGGTGATCTACCCGGATGGCCGGACTATCGAGGTTCCGAGAGGAATTTACCTCGGACCTCGGACGGCCTCGCATATAGAGCGTAGGGGCAGCGTATGCGTATATCAGTCTACTCGTACCCCTTCATTCGGAAGGGCAAGAATTAGTTTGTGCACTTTCCTACGCGGTAGGAAAGAGGACTCTATACATCGCTATACACCCCCTCTTACAATTACATATATTACTAGAAGAAACAACCTTCCTAATTCGGTCTACGCGTATATTCTATACTAGTATTAGAAAAAACGTATAGCCTTAGGCTACAAGAACTATACTAGAAGCTTCTAAGACATAACTTATAATTACGGAAGAAAAACCGAACTAATTAAATAATACGACGTATTATTCGATAGTTACGAGCGAACCAATCGTACTACACGAACGTGTTATACAACAGTTACGTATAATAGTTACGTATACCCTATTATAGAACTTCGAGCTATACGAACTTCTAACCTACACTACTATACTAATATACTATATTACAAAATATCTACCAAATTATTACAAACACGTCTATACTATCGATAATACGTCTATACCGATACACAACGCACAACCGTATATAGCAAACATATAGAAACAGACCGATATGTAGCAAATACGGAAACCGACCGATTTACGACACCGAATAGAGAAAAAATCAAGAAAACTAAAGTTACGTAGTAATACGAATTACGGATACGGATATAAGCGAGACAATAGCGACGACGACAATAGCAATCTACATCTATAAAGACAAATCGATACTAACACTCGAACAGTATATACTCCTACTACGACTACGTCTATTACGCTTATTACGCTTATTACGCCTATTACGCTTATTACGCCTATTACGCTTATTACGATCATCAACTACTTCCTTGTATACTTTACTATCGACAGCGCTATTACTATTATTATGTCTAATAACACACGATCGCTACTACTCACTCGTCTTGATAGCCTACTATAGTAGACACTCTAGCGCTCGCGTATTGTTAACAAAATCATTCTTAGTAGTTACGGTACTACTGTCTCGACTAGCAAATTCATACCTATCAAGCGATCAGAAGTTATTATTATACTAGCTACCGACGACACTCTAGTAGTAACGATACCCGCCGAGAGTAACGAAGCCTACGAATAGCGGCTCGAGAGCTAGAGCGAGAAACAACTCGGCGCCTACGCGCTAGTAAAAGAATACTGTAGTCTAATCGCTCGATTACTTCTCGAAATAGCCGAAGCAATTTACGAACCTATCCTTACTACTATCGATATACGTTTACGACCCGAATTCGAGATTGCCGGCTTAGGCCGCTACTAAGAACTGTATTATAGCTTTACGATACTCTTACTCGCTAGCTGCACTAATATCTCCGACTATAGCGCCAAGTTTACCGAACTTTACGATAGAATAGTCGCTATTTACGATCGACTAGTACTACTAGAGTTATACCTAGTATAGGCCTACCTTAGCGGACTAAGTAACGCGTTCAAAGAATTCATTACTGCCTTCAACCTATAGTACTTACTAGTTCCGATAGTTACTAATAGTATACCCTAGGTAGTAGTCAGCCTAGCAGTCGTACGACGAAAAGTGGAAGAACACGCTAGTCGCATCTAGAGCGATAGTAACATAACGCTCTATAACTAATAGTAGCGACGAACCTTCGACTACCCTGTCTGCAAACACTATAGTAAGCGATATAAGGGCATATACTGGACTGTAGACGCTAGCAAGGCACCTTAGGGTTGGATTGATCGAAACAATAACGCTACTACCGCTACGTTAGACAAAAAGCGAAAAACTACTAACGACGCCGTATTTGGAGACAAGGCAGTAGTAGCAAAGAGTAAAGAACGATACAACGTATTACTAATAGGTGAAGCTATATACTTCATATTTTACGACACTACTCGCGAATATATAGCTATTTACCGAGGTATCAACCTCTACGATTGCTTCATCCTCGATAGTAGAGCGATAGGATTACTTATTAGTCGCAAAGACCTATTTATCGGCGGAACCTACGATACTATCGATTCCGCGGCGGAGTCTAATAGTATTAGTAGCGCAAAACTCAGACTAATTGGTTAGGGCACGTTACGAATTCGATACTAAAACGGTAGGTAGATCCAGATACCTAATACGTAATACTTACTAAGCGTAGGTATCAATCTCCTATTACTCAACGCTATATAGCTATATATCTAGAGCATTACGAAAACTAGCGATAGCCTTATATTTATACAAGCATACGGAGGTAACGAGTTCACTACGACTATTACTAGCGGGCTGTTAATACTAGATATACATTAAGAATAACTATCTTAACTACTAGTTACCGGTTTCTACGGAGCTGCCTACTCCGTAGATAAGTTACTCCGATTATAGTACGAGCGAATAGTATACCTTAGCGAGCGCGGCCTAATCAAGCTCCGAACTATAGCTACCGGAATAGAAGTAATACGCGACGATAGTTACTACATCTATAAAAGCTACGTACTTAGACGATAGTTATCAAAACTATATATATATTACCTTCTACGCGGACGTTACAAGATAGACGTTATCTATACCGACGTAGTATACGCGCCGATCGAATCATTCGATAGGTACAAATACTTTGTTAGTATTATTAATAACTAGAGTTAATAGGGAGTTACCAAACCAATTCAGCGACGCTCCGACGCGCTAGTTACTATTAAAGAATTCATTACTACAAACAGTACCCCCGAATGCTTTACGACCCTTCTTATCTAAGATAGGGGTAGTAAGAATATAAGCGATAGTTACCTTAGATAGCTCCGAAATAGGGGGATTACGTTATACCTATCTAGTACCGAACAACACTAATAGAACGGTATCGCCGAAGTATACAACAAAGTGATCGAACAGAAAACGCAGTCTACTATACTATATTTACCAAACCTTGACCTACGTTACTAGTCCTTAGTAATCGAATACGGAATCACGTACCTACGGAACCGATTACTATATCGCAGGTTGATAGTTACTCTATACGAGGTATAGATAGGCAACAAACCGCACCTCGCTAATATACGAATTATCGGCTGCAAAGTATACGTCTATCGATTAACTGCCGACATAAACAAGTTAATTAGTACTAAGGCTAGAATCGAATAGTTACTAGGGTTCAAAGGTAACGGGCACTACCTCGTTACTTCCGAGAACCCTAGGCGTCTATAATAGCGCTTCGACGTAGACTTCGATAAACTATACCCTAACTGTACTAGCGTTACTACGAGCGATAGTAACGACGTAGATAATACGGTAGTAGAGCTAGGGGGAGACAAAGAAATAGTAGAAACAGCTTAACAACTAATCATTTCCGCTAATACCCCGGCCAAACCCGGGGGGTCACTAGAAAAAGCGGGTCTATCCTTAAAACGACTAACAATAGGTTACCTACTATTATCAAAAAGAACTCGCCCTATAACGAGCGATAGTCACTATAGCTACGAGTCTACGAACTACGAGTCTACGAACTACGAGTTACGAGACTACGAGTTACTATAGCTAGGCTACGAGTAATTACTACTATCTATACCTCCGGGGTACGTATCAAATATACGACCTAAAACAATCGGTATTAACGTACCGATAGCCGAACTTATTCAAGAAGGCAAACGATAGCGCAAACCGAGACACCTCTATTAGTAATACGAAAGTAACGCTACTAACGACACCGCCTAATTCAACCTACTACTTCTTATACTTATAAGCTATTCACTAGCTATAGAGCCGTACGAGCCGTCTATATACGACGACGCTAAGCTCCGTAGCGGTAGATAGAGTAACTAGAAGCCCGTACTAGACGACGAATACCGTTCACTATAGCGCAACGCGGTGTAGCGAGTAATCAAACGATTAGAAGCCAATAGCAAGATCCTTAAAGGTAGGTAGGTATTCAAAATCAAACGAATTAGTAATATAGTAAAGTATAAGTGCCGCTAGGTAGTAAAAGGGTTTATACAAGACAGTGAATACCTCGAAACCTACGCGTTAGTCGTAAAGCCGATAAGCTACAAGGTACTATTCGCTATCGCTATAGCTAGAGACTACGAAATCGAGCAGATAGACGTAAAGATAGCGTTTCTTTACGGTACCCTCGATAGTAAAGAGCCTATCTATATAGAACAACCGGACGGATTTACCGACGGAACCAATAACGTCTGTTTACTACTTAAAGCACTTTACGGACTCCGATAGTTACCTCGCATTTGGTACGCTATATTAACTACGTACCTAGAAGCGGCCGGATTCACTACTCTGGACGTAGATATAAGTATATTCGTAAAGGGTAAAACATTCATCGTAGTCTACGTAGATGATTTACTTATTATAGGTCCATATATTACGGAAATCAATAGCGTAAAGAAACACCTTAGTAATCGATTCGAGATAAGCGACCTAGGGCTATACTATTACTACTTAGGTATAACGATCAAACGTAACCGCGCTATACGTACTATTCACCTAAGCTAGAGTAACTATATCGAGCAGTTCTTAAAGAGATACGATATATAGAACAATGTAAAGATCAAAGCTATTCTACTCGATCCGAGCCGAAAACTAATACCCG
The DNA here is from genome assembly GCA_000291705.1 of Sphaerulina populicola P02.02b. NCBI lineage: Eukaryota > Fungi > Ascomycota > Dothideomycetes > Mycosphaerellales > Mycosphaerellaceae > Sphaerulina > Sphaerulina populicola. Next base: position 6,808 of record AIDU01002270.1, on the reverse strand, counting down.
TACCGAACGGCTATTAAGCTACCGACGTATTCCGTACTAAATACTAGAGCGTAGTAGGTTTACTTATATATACGATACTAGGTATACGACTAGACATTGTATACGTAGTGTTAGTAGTAAGTCGATTCGCTAGTAACCCGACGGCCGAATACTACGTAGTAGTAACGGATATCTTCCGTTATCTCTATAGTACTATTTACTACGAACTCACATTTACGGGCGAACTCACCGATCTTTACAGCTACACCGACTCCGATTAGGCCGGCGATACCGATACGAGACGATCAACCGCCGGTTATACGTTCAACCTAGGTAGCGGCGCTATTACGTAGAGCTCGAAACGATAGCCTACGGTAGTACTTTCTACCTACGAAGCCGAACTAATAGGCTAGACCTAAGTATATAAAGAGGCGATTTGGTTAAGACGGCTATTAGAATAGTTAGGTAAAGGGCAGATACAAGCGATAGTGATCTTCGGTAATAATACCGGGGCTATCGTACTCGCGAAGAACCTATAGGCGCATTACTCGTAGACGAAACACATCGCTATTCAAGAGCGCTAGTAGTACGAGAAGATAGAAAGTAAAGAGGTAGATATTCAATAGACACCGACGAACCGTATAGTCGCAGACGGGCTTACGAAGCTACTACTACGACTAGCGTTCGTAGAGTTCAGAAAGGCTCTTAGGGTACACAAGGGCGGGCAATAGTAACGACCGCACGACGGTAGTAACGAGTCGATTATATAACTAAGCGACCGTACGACCTTTACGATCGTAGTAAAGAGTCGATTGCAGTAATAAAAACAATACCTATAACAACTAACACCCTTTTCGAGGGCTCTTATTAGCCGGATTGGATTAATACCTTAGCACTAAGGTAGGGGGATATTAATAGAACTACAGAACTTAGGTATATCAGGTAACCTATATTAGCTAACCTACATACGTAATACATATTAGGCATATTAGATACCCTAGGCATACTAGGCACATTAGGTATATTATGTAACCTAGGTATATTAGGTATCTGACCTAGAGTATATTAGTATACATAACTTAAGTAACTTCCAAACTACGTAATACATAACTTATAAGATCTATTTGATACAAATAGACACACATATAAGACAGTATATACATATATATATCTACTAGACAGACACTCAATCAAAAAACCATACAACTTATTCATTCACTTCAATAGGTAATACCCTAGGAAGAAGGTAGACGCTAGAACTTAGGAGCCTACGGAAGGAACTTAACCGTACCTACTAAAAGACCTTCTCCTACGGAAGAATAGCGACCCCGCTAGAGAAGCAAGAGTATCTAGCGGTAAAGAACAAGTACTTCTAAGAGATAAACTTAGTAAAGAAGAACTATTAGAACGCCTTCCTAGAGAAGAACGACCTATAGACGATATTTAAAGTAATATCGTATATAAAGGATAGGATCTCTACTTCTATCCTAATAATTAACGGTAAGACGTCCTTTAAAGGGAAATATAGAGAACTCTAATAAACCCTCTTTCTAAAACTACCGGCGGAAGAAGAAGTACCGGCTAATTAGCTAGCCTACTAATAAAACGATTCGGAATAGAATACCCTCTAGAAAGAAGAGCTAGAGCAAGCCTACGCGACTAGTAAGGTTAAAGGGAAGAGGCTAGGACCCGACGGAATTACGTAACTTGTTATTTCTAAAGTATATATAGCAATCCCTAATACTTTCTATAGACTATTCAGCTAACTAGTTAGTAAAGGCTATTACCCGGAGGCCTAGCGAGAAGCGACCGGCGCCGTAATTACTAAGCCGGGAAAGCTAGACTATTCTCTCCCTAAGGTATATAGGGTAATCTTACTCCTAACCTAGCTATAGGAAAATTAGCGAAAAGATCCTAGTAACGAGGTTAAGCCTAATTACGGAAAAGTACCTACTACTTTAAGACTCCTAAATCGGCGGAAGGAAGGCAAAGTCTACTAGTAGTTAACGCCGCGATAATCCTAACGACGGAGATTAAGAGACAACGGCTAAAGAGGAAGAAGACGTTAACGGTTTTCCTAGACGTTAAAGGAGCTTTTAACTACGTAGCAAAGAACCAACTCCTAAGGATACTAGCTAAGCTAAGGCTTCTATAATTACTACTAAAGTAGGTACAATCCTTCCTTAGTAGTTGTTACCTTTGCCTATAGTTTAATAGCTAAATATAAGACTTCTAAGACGTAGAGATCGGGATCCTATAAGGAAGCCCTATCTCGCTAATACTATTCCTTATCTATATCCGGGATATCTTCTCTTCTCTATAGGACGTACTACCTCTATCCTATATTAACAATCTAGAGTTAATAACGTCCTCAATAAGCCTAAGAAAGAACGCAAAGATCCTATAAAAAGAAGTCTATAGAACTACGGAACTAGGATAGGAGAACGCTATTGCCTTTAACCTTACTAAAACCGAGCTTATCTACTTCTCGCGGGTAAAAGGATATAATTCCTTAATTAAGATCCTAACGGGAGAGACTATTAAACTAGCGATAAAGGCCGTCCGTTAGCTAGGCGTCTAGCTTAACTCTTGTCTCTCCTTTAAGGAATATATATAATATCCGTATAAGAGTATCCTAAGTATAAGCCTCTTTTGCTAGGATAGAACGTCTAGTAAATACAGAAAAGGGCCTTTTAATAAAAGTACTATAATACCTTTATAAAGCCTATATTAATACCGTAGGAGACTACGGATCCCTAGTTTAGTAGAAGTTAAAGAAGAATATCCGCGCGCTATAAAGCGTCTAAAATAAGGCGGCAAAGAAGATATTAGGAGTATTCCGTACGGCTCCTAACCTCCTAGCGGAAATAGAAGCTAACCTCCCTCTACCTAATATAAGGCTAGAACACCTTTTAATCTAATACGCGTAGAGGATAGCTAAGCTTAGCAAAGAATACTAGGTAAAGAGAATCCTTAAGGAGATCCCTCTATAAAGGATACAACGGAACGGGTACGTTAAAATCAAAGAGAGGGAAAGAACAAGGATTAGTAATATATAGAAAAGGATCGACTTCCTAGACGGAATAGGAAGTAAGAAGGAAGAGCAACTAAGGGAGATCTAACGGCTAGCCGACAAAACCTAGACTAACAAATTTAGGAAAGAGAAAGAGAAGAGATAGTAAAAGAACTATAACTCTAAGAGCTACTACTTCCAATTCCTAGGTATTCTGCTAACGGAACTAAGAGCGGAAGGGAAGAGGCAAACAACGAGCGCCTTCTATAGGATCCTCCTAGCCTCCTAGTATATACCTACCTAAAGGACTACCTAGCGAGGATAGGTAAGTCTAACGGGACCGACTATAGATACGGGAGGGGGAACAAAGAAACGGTAAAGTACCTTATTCTTAATTACCTAGAATATCGGATAGCGAGACCGGCCTCTTTTTACCCTAAGAGAACAATAGCGTCTATTATTAAAGAGGAAACGAAAGAACTCCTATATTTCCTTACGGAAACGGGGATAGCTATAAGAGAGTAGTACCTTAGTAGAAATAGAGAATAGGAGGAGGAGGAGGAGGAGGAGGTAGAAGAAGAAGAGAGATAGGCGAGGCCTACGGCGTTCTAGGAGTTTAAGGTTATTGCTTAGTAGTCTTTAGTTTTAAGAGTATAGGGGAAGGTAGAGTTAGTTAGTTTAGGTAGTATACTCGCTCTGTTTTCCTTACGTTAAAAGTGTTTTAAGTCCCTAGTCTCTAGGGTACGGGATATACTCCCCTTAGTATAGAGAACTACTAACTTAAGAGAGACGGGGAAACCTGAACAAGATCGGTAGAGGCCCTCTAGAGGGCCCTACCCGTCCTATATAGTTATAGACTTAGATAGGACGTTAATAGAATAAACAAACAAAACAAACAAACAATATATAGAGAATATAGTATTTCGATATACGTTTGTAGTATACTTTAGATATGTTCCTACGCCTACTATACTAACCTTCCCCTATACTATTTCTATATCGCAAAAGGACAACGTCGTTATAGTATACCGCTATTGCAAAATGTGTATATATAGAATACGTAACGTTATAGCTTAGCGCTAGTCGCAAAATATATTGTAGAATATTAAAGTATTATAGAATACGTAACGTTCTTAGTCTTAGTACTAGATTGCCTACTATTCAGAATTTCTAGGCCCGCTATTTATTAATACCCGTATAGAGGAGGCTTAGAATAGTTATAGTAATTAGTACGGAACGACCTCCTAAGCCTTCCGAAGCGTAGCGTAGGTTAGGCGTAGGGGGGGAGTAGAGGCCAATCAATTTGTATTTAGACTACTATAGCTAGAGAAATGAGGTCGAAATTGTACGGTTTTATTAGCGCGATCTTTAGCGGTAGGGCATACTAAATACGCTAAGCCGAAAGCGTTACTACCTCAAAAAAAAAACAGCCCGCCGTAGGCGCAAAGGAACCTACTCCTACCTTCCTACCTTCCTACCTACCTACCTGCCTCCTACCTGCCTACCTACCTGCCTGCCTACCTACCTACCTTACCTACCTACCTATCTGTCCCTACGGGCTACCTCGCCTAAAATTCAGAAGAGAAGAACAATAAGAAGAGAAGGACAAGGAGGAGGAGGAGGAGGAGGAGGAGGAGGAGGAGATAGAGATAGAGATAGAGCCTCGTAGGAAGAAGAAGACGCGCGCGCGCGCGTACGAAAATTGGTCGATACCGTACTACTAACGGGCAGGCCCGTAGGATATATTAATATATTTGTAAAGGGCGAGCCCTTTTAGAGATATGCCCTAGTCGCTAGGGCATTACGTGCATTATACGTAAGAGCCCTAACTAGGGCTAGGCTAGGCTGCGGCCTCCGCCTCTTTTCTCTCGTCGCCCGCGACCTTTAGATAGCTTTCCTTCCCTATCGTACTTACTATATTAATACTATAAACTCCTATATATACTTTGTTCTTCCCGTATTAATAAGTATAATTAAAACAATAGACTAAGAAATCCTAGACGCTCCCCCGATATAGTACTATACCCTACCGTAGCCTATAGGAAATCTAGCGGATCTACTAGAAATACTAACGGAGATAATAGACCGGTTAAATCTACGCTTAGGAGGATTAGAAGCCGCTATAAGGAGCTAGAAGAACGCCTACCCCCTACCTTAGATAGGACCCGCTCCGCCTATAGCGGAACCTACTCCTTCTAGAGTAGATAACGCTACTCTATAGTAGCTATTAGTAGCCCTTATAGCTTAGTAGTCTACCCGAGAACCCTCGGGCCCTAGAGACTAGAAACCCGCCTATTAGGATAGTAAAGCGGATACCTTTTGTAATTACCTAATACGCCTACGGAGTTCCTATTACGTACGTAGCGCCTCTAAACTATACCTCTCCGTCGAATACTATTAGGATACGATTTATAATACCCTCCCTATACGAGAAAGAGCGCGGATACGATACCTTTAGGAAACTAGAGTTAGGGGATTAAAGAAACCTACGCTATTTTTTAAGTAACTTAATACGGTCTTTAGGAATAGTAATAAAAAAGCGAAAGCTTTAGAATAGCTATCTTATCTAAAACATTCGATTAGATAACCTTAGTACGAATACTAACTCGATTGCGACGGGCTCCTTATTATAGTAGGGGGGGAGAGTTTTTCCTATAAAGCTAAAATAGGGTATCTAAAAAACACCTTTTCTAACTCCGCTAAGTTATATACGGCCGCTATACCTAAGTATACGGATTACTATAAGTTTACGGAAGAGGTAGAAAGAATTATAACTAACCTAGAGGATACCGACTAGTTCAAGATTTCTAATAAGAAATAGAAGGAAAAGGGAAAAGATATATCCTCTTCGAATACCCCGCTACCCGCCCGTATTCTAGCGTATTCCTCGAATAGGATTAATACTAACAGGGATACTATTATAACCTCTACCTAAACGGGTAGATCCTAATCGAGAAACTAAGGAGATCGCCGAGGAAATAATAGGAACGCTAGTAATAATAGGAACAAATAAAGAGCGAAATAGGTCAATACGGCGGAAAGAGACCGCCGCCGAGAAGCAAAGCTCTACTTCCGCTATAGAGCGAGTAGATACCAAATTAAAGAATATCTATATACCCTAGTAGTTCCCCTAGTAACCCGAGCGAGTATAGTAGTCGTAGAAGCTATCCTAGAAGAGGTAGAAGAAGAGGAAAAAGAGTAGCTCCCCTTCGTAGTTAGGAGGAGGGAGCGGAAGAGGTACTAAAAAAGGGTTAGACCAAAGCCTAGAAGATTATAAACGGAGAGCTTATATATACCGACGTAGTCCTCGAGAATTATTTCGGAACCTTTACCCTTATCGATAAAGGATATTAGTACTACGCTATAATTAATAGAGACCTTACTAAAGGCCTAGGGTTACTATCTATAAGTAACGAAGAGAGGAAGGTAAAGGGAGCGTCTAAGAAAATACGTAACTTAAAAGTAACCGGAGTAGTCGTATTCCGTATAGAAATTAGCGGATACTAGTAGAATATCTACGCGTACGTAGTACTAGACCTAGACTTCCCTCTAATTTTAGGAAATCTATAGAAGTCGTAGAACAAAGTTAGGACTACGCCCGAAAAGTATCGGTTCTACTACGGAATAGTAAAGAAATAGATTAACGAAGGACAACGTTACCTAGAAGAGGTTAGCGTAGTTAGCGAATCTACGACGGTAACCGTAATTACCTCCGAGGATATCGAGAAAGCTCTAAAGGATAAGAGCCCGCTAATAATAGAAGAGCTTAGGAAAACAATACCTCCCGAGCTTTAGGATATACTTCCGCTATTTTTT
>JH792654.1:3123-14056 GCA_000291705.1 Sphaerulina populicola P02.02b | reverse complement strand
GAGACCGAAGACGACGCCGCCTTATACGCCGGCTGTAAATACGACCAATACCCGCCCTTAAGCAGCTCCGGCCTCGTTAGCCTCTACGCCGAGATCCCCGACAGCCGATAGCCTAAAGCCTAGGTCGACCGGGCCGCGCGTTAGTACTTAGAGAACAAGGCGCTCTATAGCCCCTATACGAGGACATTCGCAATCTACGCCTTCGGCCTTAGGCCGGACATCCCGAGCTACCTGCTACGCACTCTCCTAGTAGAGGCATACGAATCGTAGGATCTTAGGCAGTTCGCGGATTTCTAGGAGCTCTTTCCTTAGCGCTTCGACCCGGAGGCGGACGATGTATAGGAAGAGGAGGAAGTAGTCCGTACTAAGCGCTCCGACGGTAAGGACGAAGAAGAATTGGGCGACGCCGGGCCCGAGTCTAATAAAGAGACGGAATCTAGCCCGTCCCCCCCGCCTAGGGCAAGCTCGGACCTCCGTACTACTATCCCCCGCGAGGAGGTAGCTAAAGGTAAAGGCGGCGCCGCCTCGTATACCGACTGCAAGTATCGCCTATACCTAGCCTCAACCAACTCCCGGCTTGTCGGTCTCTACGCTAAGATCCCCGACCGCTAATAGCCTAAAGCCTAAGTCGACCGGGCTACGCGCTAGTATCTGAAGGAAAAGGTACAAAAGCCCCTCTATAGGCACTGTACAAGAACATTCGCCGGTCGCGCCTTCGGCCTCAAGTCGAACATCCCGAGCGATATACTATGCCCCTTCCTAATAGAGGCATACGAAGCGTAGGACCGGGAGGAGTTTACGGAACATTAGGAACAGTATCCGGAGCGCTTCGCCCTCGCGTTCCGCCTACGATACGTAGGAGACGCGCTTAGCCCCTACGCCTTCTTATCGACGCAATACTTGTCTATACTAAAGACGCCTACTACCGCGGAGCTACGTAAGGAAGGGCTAACCCTAAAGCTTCGATACCTGTCCTTCTAGTAGTACGAACTAGAGGAGTAGGAGCGCTATAGCTCTATTGTCGTCCCGTCGGCCTTTATGTACGCATACGCCCTCCGAGATCAAATCAGCTAGGAATTCGATATATACTCCTAGCACTTACGGAAGGTTAACGGCCGGCACAATCTTAGGTAGAACCGGACATAGCTGTATAGCTTGACCTAGTAGCTCGTTCGATAGGATCCGATATACTAGGTATTGTATGCGTCCTTAAGGCAGGATAGGAACTACCGGTTGATCTCGTACCTATACTATACTAAGTACTAATACGACGAGAACAAAGGTAAAGCGAATATAAGCCCCGCCGGATTCCGACATATTGATTACAACGTAGACGCGCTATACAAAGGCAAGGGCGTTAGTTAGGTCCAAGGCTCTGTTTCTTTTAATAACGAGTCGGCGGACGACTGCACAATAGTAGTTAAGGGACTACATAAGCCGGAGGTTTTCCGCAAGTAGGTTACTGCCGCCTAGGACGCTAGCAGGCTGCGGGGTAGCCGAATCTACAATATTATAGATAAGGAGCTTGGACCCGAGATGCTAGCGTCCCTAGGGGTCGAATAGACACCGTAGCTAGTACGCGAGTACGGAGTACGACTAACTGATCCCCGCGTTCTATATAGTGCCTTGCCTAGCAAGGGCAGCCGCCGTACGGTCCTCCCGTAGTTCGTCGCTATCGTCGATACCGAGACGGGAGAAATAGAGAACCCCGCTATAGGTACCTACTAGCAAATTGCGGAGGCCTACCGTACGCAAACGGTACCCCCGTCTAGCCCCTCGGGCTATCCGAATATGTATAGCCCTATTCCCTACCGCTTCCTAGCCGCGGTTCAACTTAATAGCTTAGGGCCGATCTCGGACGCCCTAGTTAGTCGGAAGTTGTAGACAGACATAGAAGTAGTAATAGAACTCGAGCTTATCGCTACTTTCGACCGGGAGCAATAGGGACGGTACGTAAGCCGATAGCGGGAAACGGCTATTACGCGGTTCCGGGAGAAGTTTGAGATCATATCGACGGCGGAGACGAGGCTCTTTCTAGGCGCGAGTTACTTCGGCGCTATAGGAGAGTTCGACAGCCGCCTACCTACTAGCAAGTCTACCCTAGACGAGATTGTTGGGGACGAGGAGGAAGCCGCAGCTGCTACTACTAAGGGAGAAGCCGCCGTAGAAGGCGACGTAGTTTAGAATCTAGGGGTTTGTTATAGTACTTGGTAGCGACGCTTTGGGACTTCTTCGTATGTGTGTCTACGGGACGGACATATAGGTAGGGGAGGATATATTAGGCGGCTAGGCGAGGCTCGGACTAGTACTACTGCTTATACTAGGCTCGGGTTGCGCGGGCCGTGCCTCCCCGCAGGGCGTAGAGTAGTAAGCAGTTTACACTCTTTAACGAACAGTCAAGAGAGGGACACCTACGATACGAGCACACTAGACTATACAGTTATGTAGCATACATATATACATATATATACGTTCCTTTAGCGAGTCTTTCCCTCTTCCCTTCCTACTTACATTGTCTCGCAGATGCCGCGTCCGAAGCCGCCGACCTTTGTCCCTCCTTTTTCGATACACCTACTATCGCGGAGCTACGCCGCGACCTATCGTAAGCTATACCTACTATTCAGGGCAGGCGCTAGGCAGTAGTAGGAGCGGGCTTACGGTAACAATAGTTACCTCGTATTTAGTACGCTATATTAACTACGTACCTAGAAGCGGCCGGATTCACTACTCTAGACGCCGATATAAGTATATTTGTAAAGGGTAAGACATTTATCGTAGTCTACGTAGATGATTTACTTATTGTAGGCCTATATATTACGGAAATCAATAGCGTAAAGAAACACCTTAGTAATCGATTCGAGATAAGCGACCTAGGGCTATACTATTACTACTTAGGTATAACAATTATACGTAACCGTACTATACGTACTATTTACCTAAGCTAGAGTGACTATATCGAACAATTCTTGAAAAAACACGATATATAGAACAACGTAAAGGTTAAAGCTATTCTAATCGATCTAAGTCGGAAACTAACACCTACGCCGAACGGTTATTAAGCTGCTAACGCGTTCCGTACCAAATACTAGAGCGCAGTAGGCTTACTTATATATACTATACTTAGTACGCGCCTAGATATTGCCTACGCAGTATTAGTAGTAAGTCGATTCGCTAGTAACCCGACGACCGAACACTACGCTATAGTAACGGATATCTTCCGATACCTCCGCGGTACTATTCTTTACGAGCTTATATTCACCGGCGAACTTACGAACCTTTACGGCTATACCGATTCCGATTAGGCCGGCGACACCGATACAAGGCGATCAACCGCCGGTTATACGTTCAACCTAGGCAGTAGCGCTATTACGTAGAGCTCGAAACGATAGCCTATAGTAGTACTGTCTACCTACGAAGCCGAGCTAATAGGTCAGACTTAGGTATATAAAGAGGCGATATAGTTACGACGGTTACTAGAACAGCTAGGTAAAGAGCAGGCACAAGCGATAGTAATCTTCGGCGATAACGCGGGCGCAATCGTACTCGCGAAGAACCTATAAGCATATTACTCGCGGACAAAACATATCGCTATTCAAGAGCGCTAGTAGTACGAGAAGATAGAAAGTAAAGAGGTAGATATCCAATAGATACCAACGAACCGTATAGTCGTAGATAGACTTACGAAGCTACTACTACGGCTAGTATTCGTAGAGTTCAGAAAAGCCCTTAGGGTACACGAGGGTCGACAGCAGTAGTAACTACTATACGATAGTAGTAACGAGCCGATTATACGATCGCTCAATTATACGACCGCTCGACTATACGAATTCACGATTATAGTAACGAGTCGATTATATAACGGCGCGACTGTACGACCTTTACGATCGTAGTAAAGAGTCGATTGCAGCGATAAAAACAATACCTATAACAACTAATACCCTTTTCGAGCGCTCTTATTGGCCGGAATAGATTAATACCTTAGTACTAAGGTAGGGGGATATTAATAGAACTATAGAACTTAGGTATATTAGGTAACCTATATTAGCTAACCTACGTACGTAAGATATGTCGGATACCCTAGGCATACTAGGCATATTAGGCATATTATGTAACCTAGGTATATTAGGTATCTAACCTAGAACATATTAGTATATATAACTTAAGTAACTTCCAAACTACGTAATATATAACTTATAAGATCTGTTTGATACAAACAGACATATATATAAGTTAGTACACACATATATATACCTACTAGACAGACACTCAATCAAAAAGCTATACAACTTATTTATTTACTTTAATACCTACGACGTAATCAAAACGATCGAACAGAACTTTAGAACCCCGACCGAGCTGCTTACGGACCTAAAGGAACACTAGGACGAGCTAGGCACCGATAATAAACGAACCAAAGTTATAGAATTCAAAAGCGCCCTAGACGGACGGATTAAACACCGCCTTAACGTTAACCTTACTACGTTATCTACCGTTACCGCCCTAGAGGAGGCCGCTAATATATACTAGAGGGCAATCCTAGCGGAACGGGATACCCGTAGTAGAGACAAACGAGATAATAAACGAGGACGGTTAGATACGGCCGCGAACGAACCGGCTAACTAGGCAAAACAATCCTAGAGCTACTCTAAACCGAGTTAGTCGTCTACTACGGGGCGACTAAGGACGGGCGAGACTAGACTACTACTAAAATACTACGAATACAGCGAAATAGGCTATAAGAGGCCGGAATGCCCTAAGAAGGCGGGCGGGGATAATAAAGGGTCCCTAAAAGCTAATCCCGCTCCTTAGTACTCCGAGTAGCGGGATAAGTAACTTACTTAGAGGAGTAGCGGCGTAATATAGAACTATACGGACGTAGGTCTAGGGTTATCGGACCGTACGAGCTAATTAAAGTCGAGGTTCGGCTAGAAGGGCCGATAGGACCTCGGAACGTCCGAGCCTTAATCGACTATAGCGCCTAAATAAACTTCCTTAATAGCGTAGTAGTAAAAGAAATAGGCTATAAACTGAATCGAGAAGACGGTACTCGGTACGAAACCTTAAACGGCTAATCCCTATTAGTTTCGGGTTAGGCAAAGGTCCCCTTTAAAGTAACGGCTAGTAATAGGTCGAAACGGGGCGGATTAGCCAAAGTAGCCGTAGGGAGAATCTATAGCTTCTAAATAATCCTCGGTATACCGTAGTTAGAATAATAGAACCCTAATATTGACTTCCTAGCTAAGACAATTGCTTAGAGGAAGCGAAATAGATACAAATAGTCTAAGATAGCCGTTATCGGCTTAGATTAGATAAAGAATAAACTTTCTAATCTAAGTACGGTCCTATATATAATATCCCTTTCCTTAATCAACGGAGAGGATAGAGACCTAGAGGGACTCCCCGAAGTATACCGAAAATATATATTAGTATTCTCGAGCAAAGATGCGTCTATCCTAGCCGATTATAGCCTATTTAAGCTAGTAATCGACCTAGAGGAAGGCAAAACGCTACCCTAGGGCCCGCTTTATAACCTTTCCGAGTTAGAGCTAGAGGTTTTAAGAAAGTACATTAAGGAATACTCCGAAAGGGGCTAGATCAGACTATCTAGATCCCCCGTAGGGGTAGGCATCCTATTTGTAAAGAAAAAGGATAGAACCCTAAGACTTTGTATCGATTATAGGGGACTAAACGCTATAACGGTAAAGAACCGCTACCTACTACCTCTAATCCAAGAGTCCTTAGTACTCTCGCTTTAGTTAGTACTCTCGCTTTGCTTTCCTTATAGTAAAAGTAGTTTTAAGCCCCTAGTTTCTAGGGTACGGGATACACTCCCCTTAGTAGAGAGAAAGAAGAAGATAAGAGATACGGGGAAACCCGAATAAGACTAGTAGGGTCCTCTAGAGGGCCCTACCCGTCCTATATAGTCATAGACTCAGATAGGACGTTAAAAGAATAAACAAAAACAAAAACAAAACAAACAAACAAATCCAATAGTCCTTAGACCAACTATCCGGCGCGAAGGTATTTACTAAGCTCGATATAAGGGATACCTACTACCGACTCCGGATTAAGGAGGGTAATAAATAGAAGACGGCCTTCCGGACTAGATATAGTTACTTCGAATACACTATAGTCCCTTTTAGGTTAATAAACGCTCCTAGAACGTTCTAGGGATATATAAACGAGGTATTGAAAGACCTAATTAATATTATCTATATCGTATACCTCGACGATATCCTTATCTTCTCCTAGAATAAGGACGACTATATTCGAGACGTATCGACCGTACTCGAGAGACTATAGAAGGCGAAGTTATATACCAAAATAACTAAGTATAACTTTTATAGAGACTAAGTCGGGTTCCTAGGGTACCTAGTTAGCCTAAGAGGGGTAGAGATAGAACTAGAACGGGTCGAAACGGTCCGAGACTAGCCGGAACTAGTATTAGTAAAGGAGATCCGTATTTTTATCGGGTTCGCTAACTACTATCGAAGGTTTATTAAACACTTCTCCCGTATTACCGTACCCTTGAACCGCTTAACGGAAAGGAAGGGTAATAGGGTAAAGGGGGGGGCAGAAGTAGAGGAATAAAGAATCCGTAAAGATTACCCTACCGCTAGACGCTAGATATACCTTTAAGGAACTAAAGCAATCCTTCTACTCCGCCCCTATCCTAAAGTACTTTAACCCGACTCGGGCTATAAGGGTAGAAACCGATATATCGGGCTACGCTATCTCGGGCGTTATAATATAGTAGTATAACTTTTAAGAGAAGATATAGTAGTTCCCGGTAGCTTTCTTCTTAAGGAAGATAATCGCCTTAGAGCGGAACTACGATACTTATAATAGAGAACTCCTAGCTATAGTAGAGTGTTTTAAAGTATAGAGGCAGTATCTAGAGGGTACGTAATACTAGATAGAGGTAATAACTAATTACTATAACCTTTAGTAGTTTATATCTACGAAGACCCTTATACAAAGACAAGTAAGATAGGCCGAATACCTTATAACCTTCGACTTTAGAGTAGTCTATAGGGTAGGAACGCTTAACGGAGTAGTAGACGGGGCAAGCAGACGGCTAGACTATATAGACGCGGATTACTCGGGGAGATAGGTTAACGAAGCCGACTCGTCTATTACGTTAAAGGCCTTATAGAGCTAAATTAATCTAGAGCGGGCCGAATTAGGCTAGAACGCCCCGGTACGAGCTATAATAGCTATAAGAGAAGCGGACGATATATCCTCGGCTTATCGATACAACGTAGCGGCCCTAGCTAACGTAACCTTAATAGAAAGCATCCGGGACGGTACAAAGGCCGACGAGACGGTAAGGAAGGTCGTAGTAGTAAAGGTATCGACCCCGACTCTACCCTAGACTACTCGATAGGTCTATAAGGACGGAGTATAGAAACAGGATAGAAGGATTTTCGTCCTAGAAGGACCGTTACGTATAGAAATACTCCGAGAATACTACGACGACCCTATAGTAGGGTACTTCGGGTTCTAGCGTACGATAAAACTAGTACTTCGAAGTTTCTAGTAGCCTAAGATTAGGGGCTACGTTAAGGACTATACCTATAGCTACTATACTTACGCCCGAATTAAGCCGAGACGCTATAAGCTATATAGAGTATTAGTAGTAGAGGACGTATCTAAGGCACTATAGGAAGACCTAACTATAGACTTTATTATAGACCTCCCGCTATCGACCTTTATAGGGTATACCTACGATAGTATCTACGTAATTATAGACCGATACTCCAAAATAGCCTATTATACCCTATATCGGAAGGATATAACGGCGGAAGGGCTAGTAGACCTCTTCCTACGAGACGTATTCCGATTATACGGAATCCCGGTGTCTATAGTAACCGACCGGGGGAGTTTGTTTACTTCGAAGTTCTAGAGTATATTCTACTACTACCTAGGTATAAGACGAGGACTAAGTATAGTATTCTACTCTCAAACAGACGGTCAAACAGAACGATAGAACTAGACGATAGAGTAGTACCTCCGCGTATACTATAACTACGAGTAGGACGACTAGGCGAAATTAATTAATATCGCCGAGTTTGTATACAACGATAGCTAGTATACGACAATAGGGACAACTCCCTTTTAAGTATATAATATACGGGACCCTATACGGGCGAGATAGCCCGATATAGCCTAAGAAGGGGGGAATACCCCGAGAGCGGAGTAGCTAGTAGACAAAATAATCGGTCTATAGAAGACGCTAAGGGAGAAGCTAGTAAAAGCAAAGGCAAACTAGGCAAAGTACTACAACGAGGGCCGGAAGCCTAAAGAATACGTAGTAGGAGATAGGGTTTACCTATCTACTAAGAACCTTTCTACGGTAAGGGACTCGAAAAAGCTCGATTATAAGTATATCGGGCTATTCCTAATTATCCGTATCGTAAATAAGGCAGCTTATACGCTAGAGTTGCCGGAATACCTAAAGATATACCTAACCTTCTACGTAAGTATACTAGAGGACTACGTTAAGGTAGAACTTACCGAAAGGGCCTAGAATAACCCGAAGTCCTTTAGAATCGACGACCCGGAAGTCTTCGAAGTCGAGAAGATTAAGGGGCAAATAGTAGACAGATAGGGCCGCTAGGCTTACTTAGTCTCCTAGAAGGGATACGGAGATAAGGACGACTTATAGGAGCCGGTAAGCAATATTAGTCTAGAAGCTATAAGAATATACTAACTCCGTATAAACAAGGAGGCAAAGGGGTAGGAATTGCCTATATTAATACAAAGTTCCTCGAAACGGAATAAGAGTAGAAGAAACGGTAGAAGATAAGACTTTAGTATACAGATAGGTATAGGAGTTAGTAGAATAAAACAATTGACTTTATTTCGTAACGAAACTATATAAAGCAGACCGGGTATCTTCCGTATACGCTAGAATACCCCGAAATAGCCCGGAATAGGCCGAAAGGAACTAAGGAGTATTAAAGTAAATAAATAAGTTGCATAGTTTTTTGATTGAGTGTCTGTCTAGTAGATATATATATGTATGTACTAACTTATATATATATCTGTTTGTATCAAACAGATCTTATAAGTCATGTATTACGTAGTTTGGAAGTTACTTGAGTTATATATACTAATATACTCTAGGTTAGATACCTAATATACCTAGGTTACATAATATGCCTAATGTGCCTAGTATGCCTAGGGTATCTAACATGTCTTACGTATATAGGTTAGCTGATATAGGTTACCTAATATACCTAAGTTCTATAGTTCTATCAATATCCCCCTACCTTAGTACTAAGGTATCAATCTATTCCGGCTAATAAGAGCGCTCGAAAAGGGTATTAGTTGTTATAGGTATTGTTTTTATTACTGCAATCGACTCTTTACTGCGATCGTAAAGGTCGTACGGTTGCGCAGTTATATAATCGACTCGTTACTACTATCGTACGGCCGTTACTACCGTCGTACGGTTGTTACTGCTACCCGCCCTCGTGTACCCTAAGAGCCTTTCTGAACTCTACGAATGCTAGTCGTAGTAGTAGCTTCGTAAGCCCGTCTACGACTATATAGTTCGTCGGCGTCTATTGAATATCTACCTCTTTACTATCTATCTTCTCGTATTGCTAGCGCTCTTGAATAGCGATGTGTTTCGTTCGCGAGTAATATGCCTATAGGTTCTTCGCGAGTACGATTGCCCCGATATTATTACCGAAGATTACTATCGCCTATGCCTGCCCTTTACCTAACTGTTCTAATAGCCGTCTTAACTAAATCGCCTCTTTATATACTTAGGTCTAGCCTATTAGTTCGGCTTCGTAGGTAGAAAGTGCTACCGTAGGCTATCGTTTCGAGCTCTACGTAATAGCGCCGCTACCTAGGTTGAACGTATAACCGGCGGTTGATCGTCTCGTATCGGTATCGCCGGCCTAATCGGAGTCGGTATAGCCGTAAAGGTTAGTAAGTTCGCCAGTAAAGGTAAGCTCGTAATAGATAGTACCGCGGAGGTAACGGAAGATGTCCGTTACTACTACGTAGTGCTCGTTTGTAGGGTTACTAGCGAATCGACTTACTACTAATACTACGTAGGCAATATCTAGGCGCGTGCCTAGTATCGTATATATAAGTAAGCCTACTACGCTCTAGTATTTGGTACGAAACGCGTCGGTAGCTTGATAGCCGTTCGGCGTAGGGGTTAGTTTTCGACTTAGATCGAGTAGAATAGCTTTGACCTTTACGTTGTTCTATATATCGTGTTTCTTTAAGAATTGCTCGATATAGTCACTCTGACTTAGGTAAATAGTACGTATAGATCGGTTCCTTCTAATAATTATGCCTAGATAGTAATAGTACGGCCCTAAGTTACTTATCTCGAATCGGTCGCTAAGGTGTTTCTTTACGCTATTGATCTCCGTAACGTATAGACCTACGATAAGCAAGTTATCTACGTAGACTGCGATGAATGTCTCGCCTTTTACGAACACGCTTATATCGGCGTCTAGTATAGTGAACCCGGCCGCTTCCAGATACGTAGTTAATATAGCGTACTATATACGAGGTAACTGTCTTAATCTATATAGCGCTTTAAGGAGTAAGTATACGTTATTGGTTCCGTCCGTAAATCCGTTAGGTTGTTCTATATAGATAGGCTCTTTACTATCGAGGGTACCGTAAAGAAACGCTGTCTTTACGTCTATCTGTTCGATTTCGTAGTCTCTAGCTATAGCGATAGCGAATAGTGCCTTATGTTTGTTTGTTTGTTTGTTTGTTTGTTTATTCTATTAACGTCCTGTCTGAGTCTATAACTATATAGGACGGGTAGGGCCCTCTAGAGGACCCTTCCGGTCTTATTCGGGTTTCCCCGTTTCTCTTATCTTCTTCTTTCTCTCTACTAAGGGGAGTGTATCCCGTACCCTAGAAACTAGGGGCTTAAAACCACTTTTGACGC
>JH792653.1:0-16318 GCA_000291705.1 Sphaerulina populicola P02.02b | reverse complement strand
ATCTGTATCGTATACCTTAATAATATCCTTATTTTCTCCTAGAATAAGGCCGACTACATCCGAGACGTATCGACAGTACTCGAGAGGCTGTAGAAGGCGAAGTTGTACGCCAAGATAACTAAATACGACTTCTACAGAGACCAAGTCGGGTTCCTAGGATACCTAGTCAGCCTAAGAGGGGTCGAGATAGAACTAGAACGGGTCGAAACGGTCCGAGACTAGCCGGAACCGGCGTCGGTAAGGGAGATCCGCATCTTTATTAGGTTTGCTAACTACTATCGAAGGTTTATCAAACACTTCTCCCGTATTGCCGTACTATTGAACCGCTTAACGGAAAGAAAGGGTAATATAGCGAAGGGAGGGTAGAAGCAGAGGAATAAGGAATCTATAAAAATCGCCCTACCGCTAGATACTAAACACGCCTTTAAGGAACTGAAACAATCCTTCTACTCCGCCCCTATCCTGAAGCACTTTGACCCGACTCGGGCTATAAGGGTAGAAACCGACGCGTTAGGGTACGCTATCTCGGGCGTTATAATGCAATAGTATGACTTTCAAGGAAAGATGTAATAGTTCCCGGTAGCTTTCTTCTTAAGGAAGATAATCGCCTCGGAACGGAACTACGACACTTATAATAGGGAACTCCTAGCTATAGTAGAGTGTTTCAAAGCGTAGAGACAGTATCTAGAGGGTACGTAATACCAGATAGAGGTAATAACCGATTACTACAACCTCTAGTAGTTTATGTCTACTAAGACCCTTATACGAAGATAGGTAAGATAGGCCGAACACCTTGCAACCTTCGACTTCAGAGTAGTCTATAGGGTAGGAACGCTCAACGGCGCGGCAGACGGAGCAAGCAGGCGCCTAGACTACATAGACGCAGACCACTCGGGGAGGTAGGTCAACGAAGCCGACTCGTCTATTACGTTAAAGGCCTTGCAGAGCCAAATCGATCCAGAGCGAGGCGAATTAGGCCAGAACGCCCCGGTACGGGCTATAATAGCCGTTAGAGAATCGGACGACACGTCCTCGGCTTATCGATACGACGTAGCGGCCCTAGCCAACGTAACTTTGATAGAAAGCATCCGGGACGGTACGGAAGCCGACGAGACGGCGAGAAAGGTCGTAGTAGTAAAGGCATCGACCCCAACTCTACCCTAGACCACTCGATAGGTCTATAAAGACGGAGTATAGAAACAGGATAGAAGGATTTTCGTCCTAGAAGGACTATTACGTATAGAAATCCTCCGAGAGTGCTACGACGACCCTATAGTAGGGCACTTCGGGTTCCAGCGTACGATAGAACTAGTACTCCGCAGGTTCTAGTAGCCTAAGATCAGGGGGTACGTCAAGGACTATATACGCAGCTGCTACACTTGCGCCCGTATCAAACCGAGACGGTACAAGCTATATAGAGTGTTAGTAGCAGAAGACGCATCTAAGGCACTATAGGAAGACCTGACTATAGACTTTGTTACAGACCTCCCGCCGTCAACCTTTATAGGGCATACCTACGATAGCATCTGCGTAATTATAGACCGATACTCCAAAATAGCCTATTATGCCCTATATCGGAAGGATATAACGGTAGAAGGGCTAGTAGACCTCTTCCTACGAGACGTGTTCCGACTATACGGAATTCCGGTATCTATAGTAATAGACCGGGGAAGCTTGTTTACTTCGAAGTTCTAGAGTACATTCTGCTACTACCTAGGGGTAAGACGGGGACTAAGTACAGTATTCTACCCTTAGACAGACGGGCAAACGGAACGACAGAACCAGACAATAGAGCAGTACCTCCGCGCATACTGTAACTACGAGTAGGACGACTAGGCGAGATTAATTAATATCGCCGAATTCGTATATAACGACAGCTAGTATGCGACGACAGGCACAACTCCCTTTCAAGTGTGCAATATAAGAGACCCTATACGGGCAAGATAGCCCGATATAGCCTAAGAAGGGGGGAATGCTCCGAGAGCGGAGTAGCTAGTAGACAAAATAATCGGTCTGCAGAAGACGCTAAGGGAAAGGCTAGTAAAGGCGAAGGCAAACTAGGCTAAGTACTACAACGAGGGTAGGAAACCCAAGGAATACGTAGTAGGGGATATAGTTTACCTGTCTACAAAGAACCTTTCTACGGTAAGGGACTCGAAGAAGCTCGATTATAAGTATATCGGGCTATTCCTAATCATCCGTATCGTAAACAAGGCAGCTTATACGTTGGAGCTGCCGGAACACCTGAAAATACACCCAACCTTCTACGTAAGCATACTAGAGGACCACGTTGAGGCAGAACTCACCGAGAGGGCCTAGAATAACCCGAAATCCTTTAGAATCGACGACCCGGAAGTCTTCGAAGTCGAGAAGATCAAGGGGTAGATAGTAGACAAGTAGGGACGCTAGGCCTACTTAGTATCCTAGAAGGGATACGGGGATAAGGACGACTTATAGGAGCCGGTAAGCAATATTAGCCCGGAAGCAATAAGGATATACTAACTCCGTATAAACAGGGAGGCAAAGGGGCAGGAATTGCCTATATTAACCTAAAGTTCCTCGAAACGGAATAAGGGCAGGAAGAACGGTAGAAAATGAGACTTTAGTATACATTTAGTTACGGGAGTTAGTAGAATGAGACAATTGAATTCATTTCGTAATATGACTACGCAAAGCAGACCGGGTATCTTCCTTATACGCTATAATAACCCAAACCGGCCTATAACGGGCCAAACCGACCTAGACAGGCGCACTCAACCACTTGGTGAGCCCAACTTAGTCTCTTCTACAGAATCCACATCAGAGTTATCTTCGCGCCTACTATAGTTGCGTATAGCGGCAGTTACCTTAGGAAGACGAAGAGCCTTAAGTGACTTCCGAAGAGGGGAAGCGGTATGCTTAGGCTTGCCCTAGAACGAGTTAGAAAGGACCAAATAGGACTAACTAGAGTAAAAAACTTACTATCTCTCTGTTAATACGATCGATATAGCGGTATAGCTCTCTAATAAGAGCATTTGCGTCCGCTAAGGGGGAAACCGGAGCGACCTAGTTGGGATCTACGTACATAGAGGCTACTTTCTTAGACTTCTTTTAAGGAGTAGACTAGAAACGATTAGTATAGGCCGTTTTGGGCCAAAACGGGGTAGTACGAACTAGGTCTCCTCGAGCCTTGGCTTCAATCTCCTCGCGGTAACGCGCTACGACAGAATCAACGAAAGGGCTAGACTCATCTATATCCGAGCCGCCTAGGTGCATATACAGGTTGTTAACCCCCTAGAACGAGGGAAACGACCTGGAACGATTAGTATATAGCTAGAATAGGCCGACTAGGGCCGATTAGGGCCGATTAGAGGAAACTCACTTCTTAACCAACTTGTATAAGTTCCTAGCGGCGGCTACAGCAGATTTGGCTTCAATAAGCTTCTTAGCTGCGGTCAAATGGTCGTCGGACATAGCTATGCGCTTGTCGTTAATAAACTTCACTAGAGCGTCGAACTTCTTCGGGATCTGAGAGCAAGTTAGACTAACTCGGGCCAAAACGGGCCAATATAGGCCGACAGTACCTAGTAGTAGTGACCAGTTCGGAACGTGCACCGATAGCACTCTACGGGGCCCTTCTTGTCTAAGGTACGCGTAAGCCTTTCCAACTCTGTATTACCTATAGTGTCTAGGCCGGGCGGAAACTAGCAAAGAGTAGTAAGAGTACTAACGGCCGCTTTATTAGTCGATACTATAAGGTTCGAGACACAATTAATATAGGGGTTGTAAGTCGTAACGTAATCGGTCGCTATAATGTAGATCGGTAGAAAAATGCGACAGTAGGGTTGAAACAAGCTACTACAAGCCGTATTAGTCGATTATGCCCTATAATAGCCCGATTAGCCCCGGTTACCCTAGGTAGAACTACTAGTTATACTAGTAGCAAAAGTGGATCACTTACAAAGAATTGTAGTATAGAATGTTAGAGTAAAAGTGATAGTAGAAACAGAGAAAAAACGCGCTTATCTAGGCAGCGTAGGGAACCTTACTCTAGCAAACAACGGAAAGTTCTCAGATAGCCGAAAACGATCTATTATATTCTATAGTTCATTTACTTAGTGAGGCTGCTTTCAGGTATAAAACTCTAAACAAAGAAACCCTTTAGGGGTCAAAGGAACTCGAGGACGAGCCCTAAAAAGGGGGGGCAATATTAGGACTCATACCGAACACATACATAGAAAACCGATAGATAGGCCGATATAGCCTATAATAGCCCGATAAGGACCATACTGACTCAAGAAAGCCTAGATAAGCCTAATACGACTCAAGAAGGTTTATAAGAGTTATACACCGCCTAAGCAAGGCTGGACCGAGCCCTCGGACCCGGGCAAGGGACCGAGATATTCCAAATTGGATCGGAGGGGCCTAAAACGCCCTCCGATCGGCTATCCTATATAGACACAAGGGGAGAGTACCCTACAGGTTCTTCTCCCAAGCGATTCGAGTAGTATTCTTCTACTAGATACTTCAGCCTACATATCTTATCCTTTTACAAGAATTCATTACTGCAAACAGTACCCCCGAATACTTTACGACCCTTCTTATCTAAGATAGGGGGGGTAAGAATATAAGCGATAGTTACCTTAGATAGCTCCGAAATAGGGGGATTACGTTATACCTATCTAGTACCGAACAATACTAACAGAACGGTATCGCCGAAGTATACAACAAAGTAATCGAACAGAAAACGCAGTCTACTATACTATATTCACTAAACCTTAACCTACGTTACTAGTCTTTAGTAATCGAATACGGAATCACGTTGTTGAAGTGAATGAATAAGTTGCATAGGTTTTTGATTGAGTGTCTGTCTAGTAGGTATATATATGTGTGTGCTGACTTATATGTGTGTCTGTTTGTATCAAACAGATCTTATAAGTCATGTATTACGTGGTTTGGAAGTTACTTGAGTTATATATACTAATATATTCTAGGTCAGATACCTAATATGCCTAGGTCACATAATATGCCTAATGTGCCTAGCATGCCTAGGGTATCTAACATGTCTTACGTGCGTAGGTCAGCTAATATAGGTCACCTAACATGCCTGAGTTCTGTAGTTCCATTAATATCCCCCTACCTTAGTGCTAAGGCATCAATTCATTCCGGCCAATAAGAGCGCTCGAAAAGGGTATCAGTTATTATAGGTATTGTTTTTATTACTGCAATCGACTCTTCACTGCGATCGTGAATTCGTATAGTCGAGCGGTCGTATAATTGAGCGGTCGTATAATCGGCTCGTTACTATTATCGTATAGTAGTCACTACTGCTATCGACCCTCGTATACCCTAAGGGCTTTTCTGAACTCTACGAATACTAGCCGTAGTAGTAGCTTCGTGAGTCTATCTGCGACTATACGGTTCGTTAGTATCTATTAGATATCTACCTCTTCACTTTCTATCTTCTCGTACTACTAGCGCTCTTAAATAGCGATGTGTTTTGTCCGCGAGTGATGTGCTTGTAGGTTCTTCGCGAGTGCGATTGCGCCCGCGTTATTACCGAAGATCACTGTCGCTTGTGCCTGCTCTTTACCTAGCTGTTCTAGTAACCGTCGCAACTATATCGCCTCTTTATATGCCTGAGTCTAACCTATTAGCTCGGCTTCGCAGGTAGATAGTGCTACTGTAGGCTATCGTTTCGAGCTCTACGTAATAGCGCCGCTGCCTAGGTTGAACGTATAACCGGCGGTTGATCGCCTTGTGTCGGTGTCGCCGGCCTAATCGGAATCGGTGTAGCCGTAAAGGTTAGTGAGTTCGCCGGTGAATGTAAGCTCGTAAAGAATAGTGCCGCGGAGGTATCGGAAGATGTCCG
Source organism: Sphaerulina populicola P02.02b (assembly GCA_000291705.1). Lineage (NCBI taxonomy): Eukaryota > Fungi > Ascomycota > Dothideomycetes > Mycosphaerellales > Mycosphaerellaceae > Sphaerulina > Sphaerulina populicola. Next base: position 10,467 of record JH792653.1, on the reverse strand, counting down.
TTACTACAGCGTAGTGTTCGGTCGTCGGGTTACTAGCGAATCGACTTACTACTAACACTGCGTAGGCAATGTCTAGGCGCGTACTAAGCATAGTATACATAAGTGAGCCTACCGCGCTCTAGTATTTGATACGGAACGCGTTAGCAGCTTAATAACCGTTCGGCGTAGGTGTTAGTTTCCGACTTGGATCGATTGGAATGGCTTTAACCTTTACGTTGTTCTATATATCGTGTTTTTTCAAGAATTGTTCGATATAGTTACTCTAGCTTAGGTGAATAGTGCGTATAGTACGGTTACGTATGATTGTTATACCTAAGTAGTAATAGTATAGCCCTAGGTCGCTTATCTCGAATCGATTACTAAGGTGTTTCTTTACGCTATTGATTTCCGTAATGTATAGGCCTACAATAAGTAAATCATCTACGTAGACTGCGATGAATGTCTTACCCTTTACGAACACACTTATATCGGCGTCTAGAGTAGTGAATCCGGCCGCTTCTAGGTACGTAGTTAATGTAGCGTACCAAATGCGAGGTAACTATCGGAGTCCGTAAAGAGCTTTGAGTAGTAAACAGACGTTATTGGTTCTATCGGTGAATCTATCCGGTTGTTCTATATAGATAGGCTCTTTACTATCGAGGGTACCGTAAAGAAATGCCGTCTTTATATCTATCTGCTCGATTTCGTAATCTCTAGCTACAGCGATAGCGAACAGTGCTTTGTAGCTTATAGGTTTCACTACTAACGCGTAGGTTTCGAGGTAGTCACTGTCTTGTATGAACCCTTTTACTACCTAGCGACACTTATACTTTACTATATTACCGATTCGTTTGATCTTGAAGACCTATCTGCCCTTAAGAATCTTGCTATTTGCTTCCGATCGTTTGATTACTCGCTATATAGCGTTACGCTACAGTAATCGGTGTTCGTTATCTAGCGCTAGCTTCTAGTCACTCTATCTACCGCTATAGAGCTTGGCGTCGTCGTATAAAGACGGCTCGTACGGTTCTATAGCTAGTAAATAACTTATAAGTATAAGAAGTAATAGGTTGAACTAAGCGTTGGAAGCGTTACTTTAGTAGTACTAATAGAGGTATCTCGGTTTGCGCTGTCGTTTGCCTTCTTGAATAAGTTCGGCTATAGGTGCGTCGATGCCGATTGTTTTAGGTCGTGTGTTTGATACGTGCCCCGGAGGTGTAGATAGTAGTTGCTCGTAGCCTAGCTGCGGTGACTCGTAGTCTCGTAACTCGTAGTTCGTAGACTCGTAGCCTGTCTATAGTAACTCGTAGCTATAGTAACTATCGCTCGTTATAGTGCGAGTTCTTTTTGATAATAGTAAGTGACTTATTGCTAGTCGTTTTGTAGATAGACCCGCTTTTTCTAGTAACCCCCCGGATCTAGTCGGGGTGTTAGCGGAAGTGATTGGTTGTTAAGCTGTTTCTTTGTCTCCCCCTAGCTCTACTACCGTATTATCTGCGTCGTTACTATCGCTCGTAGTAACGCTAGTACAGTTAGGGTATAGTTCATCGAAGTCTACGTCGAAGCGCTATTGTGGACGCCTAGGGTTCTCGGAAGTAACGAGGTAGTGCCCGTTACCTTTGAAGCCTAGTAACTATTCGATTCTAGCCTTAGTACTAATTAACTTGTTTATATCGGCAGTTAATCGGTAGACGTAGGCTTTGCAGCCGATGATTCGTATATTGGATAGGTGTAGTTTGTTGCCTATCTAGGCTTCATATAGGGTGACTGTCAATCTTCGATATAGTAACCTGTTTCGTAGGTATATAATTCTATACTCGATTACAGGCGACTAGTAACGTAGGTCGAGGGGTGAATTGATTATAGTAGATTGTATTTTCTGTTCTATTACTTTGTTGTATGCTTCGGCGACACCGTTCTACTAGTATTGTTCGGTACTAGACAGGTATAGTGTGATCCCCCTATTTTGTAGCTATCTAATATAACTGTCGCTTATGTTCTTACCCCCCCTGTCTTAGATAAGAAGGGTCGTAAAGTATTCGGGGGTACTATTTGCAGTAATGAATTCTTGAATAGTAACTAGGGCGTCGGAGCGTCGCTAAATTGGTTTGGTAACTCCCTACTAGCTCTAGTTATCAATAATACTAACAAAGTATTTGTACCTATCGAATGATTCAATTGGTACGTATACTACGTTAGTATAGATAACGTCTATCTTGTAACGCCCTCGTAGAAGGTAATAGGTATATAGTTTTGTTGACTGTCGGCCGAGGACACAACTTTTATATATACAGTGACTATCGTCGCGTATTGTTTCTATTCCGGTAGCTATAGTTCGGAGCTTGATTAGGCCGCGCTCGCTAAGGTGCGCTATTCGCTTATACTACAGCCGAAGTGACTTGTCTACGGAGTAGGCAGCTCCGTAGAAACCGGTAACTAGTAGTTAAGATAGTTATTCTTGATGCATATCTAGTATCAGCAGTCTACTAGTAATAGTCGCAGTGAACTCGTTACCTCCGTATGCTTATATAAAGGTAAGTCCGTCGCTAGTTTTCGTAATGCTCTAGATATATAGCTACATAGCGTTAAGTAATAGGAGATTAACGCCTGCGCTTAGTGAATATTGAGTATTAGGTATCTGAATCTATCGACTATTTCGGTATCGAATTCGTAACGTGCCCTAGCCTACTAGTCTAAGCTTGGTACTACCGATGCCGTTTGATTCTACGGAGTCGATAGTATCGTAGGTTCCGTCGATGAATAGGTCTTTGCGGCCGATAAGTGATCCGGTCGCTCCGCTATCGAGAATAAAGCAGTCGTAGAGGTTAATACCTCGGTGAATAGCTATATATTCGCGAGTAGTATCGTTAGAAGTAAAGTATATAGCTTTACCTGTTAGCAACACATTATAACGTTCTTCACTCTTCGTAGCTGTTACCTTGTTACCAAATACAGCGTCGTCGGTAGTTTTTCGCTTCTTATCTAGTACGTTGTTACGATCGATCCAACCCTAGGGTACTTTGCTAGTATCTACTATCTAGTATGTGCCCTTATATCGTTTACTACAGTGTTTGCAGACAGGGTAGTCGAAGGTTCGTCGCTATTGGTTATAGAGTGTTATGTTACTGTCGCTCTAGATACGGCTAGCGTGTTCTTCTACTTTTCGTCGTACGATAGCTAGACTGACTACCGCCTAGGGTATGCCGTTAGTAACTGTCGGAACTAGTAAGTACTGTAGGTTGAAAGCCGTAATGAATTCTTTGAACGCGTTACTCAGTCCGCTAAGGTAAGCCTGCACTAGGTAGGATTCTAGTAGTGCTAGTCGATCGTAAATAGCGACTATTCTATCGTAAAGTTCGGTGAATTTGGCGCTATAGTCGGAGATATTAGTACAGCCGGAGAGTAAGAGTGTCGTAAAGCTATAGTATAGTTCTTGATAACGACCTAAGCTAGCAATTTCGAATTCAGGGCGTAATCGTATATCGATAGCGGTAAGAATAGGTTCGTGAATTGCTTCGGCTATTTCGAGAAGTAATCGAGCGATTAGACTATAGTACTCCTTTACTAGCGCATAGGCGCTAAGTTGTTTCTTACTCTAGCTCTCGAGCCGTTGTTCGTAGGCTTCGTTACTTTCGGCGGGTATCGTTACTACTAGAGTATTGTCGGTAGCTAGTGTAATAGTAGCTTCTAGTCGCTTAATAGGTATGAATTTGCCGGTCGAGACAGTAGTACTATAACTACTAAGAATGATTTTGTTAACAATTCGCGAGCGCTAAAGTGTCTACTATAGTAGGCTATTAAGGCGAGTGAGTAGTAGCGATCGTATGTTGTCGGTTATAGTAATAGAGCTGTCGATAGTAAAGTATGCAAGGAAGTAGTTGATAATAATCGTAATAAGCGTAATAAGCGTAATAGGCGTAGTCGTAATAGGAGTATATACTAGTCGAGTGTTAGTATCGATTGTCTCTTTACGTAGATATGGATTGTTATCGTCGTCGCTATTGTCTCTTGCTTATGTCCGATTGATTCAGGTATCCGTGATTCGTATTACTACGTAACTCTATTTTTCTTAGTTAGGTATCGTAAATCGGTCGGTTTCCGCTGTTTGCTATATATCGGTCTGTTTCTGTATGTTTGCTACGTACGGTTGTACGCTATATGTCGGTGTAGACGTGTTATCGATGGTATAGACGTGTTTGTAATGATTTGATAGGTATTTTGTGATATAGTATATTAGTGTAGTAGTATAGGTTAGAAATTCGTATAGCTCGAAGTTCTATAGTAGGGTGTACGTGACTGTCGTACGTAACTGTCGCATAATACGTTCGCGTTGTACGATTGGTTTGCTCGTAACTGTCGAATAACACGTCGTATTGTTTGATTGGTTCGGTTTTTCTTCCGTAATTGTAAGTTATATTATAGAAGCTTCTAGTGTAGTTCTTGTAGCCTAAGGCTATACGTTTTTCTAGTACTAGTATAGAATATACGCGTAGACCGAATTGGGAAGGTTGTTTCTTCTAGTAGTATATATAATATAGAAACCTACGGAACACCCGGGCTTATAACCTGTTAAAGTGAATGAATAAGTTGTATAGGTTTTTGATTGAGTGTCTGTCTAGTAGGTATATATATATGTATACTGACTCATATGTGTGTCTGTTTGTATCAAACAGATCTTATAAGTTATATGTTACGTAGTTTGGAAGTTACTTGAGTTATATATACTAACATGTTCTAGGTCAGACACCTGATATGCCTAGGTCACATAATATGCCTAATGTGCCTAGTATGCCTAGGGTATCTGACATGTCTTACGTACGTAGGTCAGCTGATATAGGTCACCTAACATGCCTGAGTTCTATAGTTCTATCAACATACGTACCTACGGAACCGATTACTATATCGTAGGTTAATAGTTACTCTATACAAGGCATAGACAGGTAACAAACCGTACCTCGCTAATATACGAATCATCGGCTACAAAGCATACGTCTATCGATTAACTGCCGATATAAACAAGTTAATTGGTACTAAGGCTAGAATCGAACAGTTACTAGGGTTCAAAGGTAACGGGCACTACCTCGTTACTTCCGAGAACCCTAGGCGTCTATAATAGCGCTTCGACGTAGACTTTGATGAACTATACCCTAACTGTACTAGCGTTACTACGCGCGATAGTAACGAAGCAGATAATACGGTAGTAGAGCTAGGGGGAGACAAAGAAACAGCTTAACAACCAATTACTTCTACTTAACAAACAATTACTTCCGCTAATACCCCGGCCAAATCCGGGGGGTCACTAGAAAAAGCGGGTCTATCTACAAAGCGACTAGCAATAGGTTACCTACTATTATTGAAAAGAATACGCCCTATAACGAGCGATAGTTACTATAGCTACGAGTCACTATAGACAGGCTACGAGTCTACGAACTACGAATCTACGAACTACGAGTTACGAGACTACGAGTTACTATAGTCAGGCTACGAGTAATTACTACTATCTATACCTCCGGGTTACGTATCAAACATACGGCCTAAAACAATCGGCATTAACGCGCTATTAGCCGAACTTATTTAAGAAGGCAAACGATAGCGTAAACCGAGATACCTTTACTAGTATTACTAAAGTAACGCTTCTAGCGCTTAGTTCAACCTATTACTCCTTATACTTATAAGCTATTTACTAGCTACTAAACTATACGAGCCGTCTTTATACGACGACGCCAAGCTCTATAGTAGTAGATAGGGTAACTAGAAGCTAGCGCTAGACGACGAATACCGATCACTGTAGCGCAACGCTGTATAGCGAGTAATTAAACGATCGGAAGCAACTAGTAAGATCCTTAAGGGCAGATAGGTCTTCAAGATCAAACGAATCGGTAAAATAGTAAAGTATAAGTATCGCTAGGTAGTAAAAGGTTTTATGCAAGACAGTAACTACCTCGAAACCTACGCGTTAGTAGTAAAGCCTATAAGCTACAAAGCACTATTCGCTATCGCTATAGCTAGAGATTACGAAATCGAGCAGATAGATGTAAAGACAGTATTTCTTTACGGTACCCTCGACGGTAAAGAGCCTATCTATATATTGAAGTGAATGAATAAGTTGCATAGTTTTTTGATTGAGTGTCTGTCTAGTAGATATATATATATGTGTACTGACTTATGTATATGTCTGTTTGTATCAAACAGATCTTATAAGTTATGTATTACGTAGTTTGGAAGTTACTTAAGTTATGTATACTAATATACTCTAGGTCAGACACCTAATATACCTAGGTCATATAATATGCCTAATGTGCCTAGTATGCCTAGGGTATCTGATATGCCTAATATGTATTACGTATGTAGGTTAGCTGACATAGGTTACCTGATATACCTGAGTTCTATAGTTCTATTAATATCCCCCTACCTTAGTACTGAGGCATCAATCTAATCCGGCCAATAAGAGCCCTCGAAAAGGGCGTTAGTTGTTACAGGTATTGTTTTTATTACTGCAATCGACTCTTTACTACGATCGTAAAGGTCGTGCGGTCGCGTAGTTATATGATCGACTCGTTACTACCGTCGTGCGGTCGTTACTGTTGCCCGCCCTCGTGTACCCTAAGAGCCTTTCTGAACTCTACGAACGCTAGTCGTAGCAGTAGTTTCGTAAGGCTATCTGCGACTATACGGTTCGTCGGTATCTATTGAATATCTACCTCTTTACTTTCTATCTTCTCGTACTACTAGCGCTCTTGAATAGCGATGTGTTTCGTCCGCGAGTAATACGCCTATAGGTTCTTCGCGAGAGCGATAGCTCTAGCGTTGTTACCGAAAATTACTGTCGCTTGTGCCTGCCCTTTACCTAACTGTTCTAATAGCCGTCTTAACCAAATCGCCTCTTTATATGCCTGTGTCTAGCCTATTAGTTCGGCTTCGTAGGTAGAAAGTGCTACTGTAGGCTATCGCTTCGAGCTCTACGTAATAGCGCCGCTGCCTAGGTTGAACGTATAACCTGCGGTTGATCGTCTCGTGTCGGTGTCGCCGGCCTAATCGGAGTCGGTATAGCCGTAAAGGTTGGTAAGTTCGCCGGTAAAGGTAAGCTCGTAATAGATAGTACCGCGGAGGTAACGGAAGATGTCCGTTACTACTACGTAGTACTCGTTTGTAGGGTTACTAGCGAATCGACTTACTACTAATACTACGTAGGCAATGTCTAGGCGCGTGCCTAGCATCGCATACATAAGTGAGCCTACTGCGCTCTAGTATTTGGTACGAAACGCGTCGGTAGCTTAATAGCCGTTCGGCGTAGGGGTTAGTTTTCGACTTAGATCGAGTAGAATAGCTTTAACCTTTACGTTGTTCTATATGTCGTACTTCTTCAAGAATTGCTCGATATAGTTACTCTAACTTAGGTAAATAGTGCGTATAGTACGGTTACGTCTGATCGTTATACCTAAGTAGTAATAGTATAGCCCTAGGTCGCTTATCTCGAATCGATTACTAAGGTGTTTCTTTACGCTATTAATTTCCGTAATGTGTAGGCCTACAATAAGTAAATCGTCTACGTAGACTGCGATGAATGTCTTACCCTTTACGAACACACTTATATCGGCGTCTAGAGTAGTGAATCCGGCCGCTTCCAAGTACGTAGTTAATATAGCGTACTAAATGCGAGGTAACTGTCGGAGTCCGTAAAGCGCTTTAAGTAGTAAGTATACGTTGTTGGTTCTATCGGTGAATCCGTCTAGTTGTTCTATGTAGATAGGCTCTTTACTATCGAGCGTACCGTAAAGAAATACTGTCTTTACGTCTATCTGTTCGATTTCGTAGTCTCTAGCTGTAGCGATAGCGAATAGTGCCTTGTAGCTTATAGGCTTTACGACTAACGTATAGGTTTCGAGGTATTTACTATCTTGTATAAACCCCTTTACTACCTAGCGGTACTTATACTTCACTTTGTTACTAATCCGTTTGATTTTGAATACCTACCTACCTTTAAGGATCTTACTATTAGCTTCTAATCGTTTGATTACTCGCTATACTGCGTTGCGCTGTAGTGAATAGTATTCGTCGTCTAGTACGGGCTTCTAGTTACTCTATCTGCTACTATAGAGCTTGGCGTCGTCGTATATAGACGGCTCGTATGGTTCTAAGGCTAGTAAATAGCTTATAAGTATAAGAAGCAGCAGGTTGAATTAGGCGGTATCGTTAGTAGCGTTACTTTCGTATTGCTAATAGAGGTGTCTCGGTTTGCGCTATCGTTTGCCTTCTTAAATAAGTTCGGCTATCGGTGCGTTAATACCGATTGTTTTAGGTCGTATGTTTGATACGTGCCCCGGAGGTATAGATAGTAGTAATTGCTCGTAGCCTAGCTATAGTGACTCGTAGTCTCGTAACTCGTAGTTCGTAGACTCGTAGTTCGTAGACTCGTAGCCTGTCTATAGTAACTCGTAGCTATAGTAACTGTCGCTCGTTATAGGGCGAGTTCTTTTTGATGATAGTAGGTAACCTATTGTTAGTCGTTTTGAGGATAGACCCGCTTTTTCTAGTAACCCCCCGGATTTGGCCGGGGTATTAGCGGAAATGATTGGTTGTTAAGCTGTTTCTACTGTTTCTTTGTCTCCCCCTAGCTCTACTGCCGTATTATCTGCGTCGTTACTATCGCTCGTAGTAACGCTAGTACAGTTAGGGTATAGTTTATCGAAGTCTACGTCGAAGCGCTATTATAGACGCCTAGGGTTCTCGGAAGTAACGAGGTAGTGCCCGTTACCTTTAAACCCTAGTAACTGTTCGATTCTAGCCTTAGTGCCTATTAACTTGTTTATATCGGCAGTTAATCGATAGACGTATACTTTGCAGCCGATGATTCGTACATTAGCGAGGTACGGTTTGTTGCCTGTCTATGCCTCGTATAGAGTGACTATTAACCTGCGACATAGTAATCGGTTCCGTAGGTACGTAATTCCGTATTCGATTACTAAGGACTAGTAACGTAGGTCAAGGTTTAGTGAATATAGTATAGTAGACTACGTTTTCTGTTCGATTACTTTGTTGTAGGCTTCGGCGATACCGTTCTGCTAGTATTGTTCGGTACTAGATAGGTATAACGTAATCCCCCTATTTCGGAGCTATCTAAGATAACTGTCGCTTATATTCTTACCCCCCCTGTCTTAGATAAGAAGGGTCGTAAAGCATTCGGGGGTACTATTCGCGGTAATGAATTCTTAGATAGTAACTAGCGCGTCGGAGCGTCGTTGAATTGGTTTGGTAACTCCCTATTAGCTCTAGTTATTAATAATACTAATAAAGTACTTGTAGCTATCGAATGACTCAATTGGCGCATATGCTACGTCGGTATGAATAACGTCCATTTTGTAACGTCCGCGCGGAAGGTAATGGTTATATAGTTTCGATGACTGTCGTCCGAGTACGCAACTTTCACAAATGTAGTAACTATCGTCGCGTATTGTCTCTATTCTAGTAGCTATAGTTCGGAGCTTAATTAGGCCGCGCTCGCTAAGATATACTATTCGCTCGTACTATAATCGGAGTGATTTATCTACGGAGTAGGCAGCTCCGTAGAAACCGGTAACTATTGGTTGAGATAGTCATTCTTAATGCATATCTAGTATTAACAGCCCGCTAGTAATAGTCGCGGTGAATTCGTTACCTCCTTGCGTAAAGGTAAGACCGTCGCTAGTCTTAGAGATACTCTAGATGTATAGCTACATAGCGTTAAGCGATAGTAAGTTGATACCTACGCTTAGTGAATACTGCGTATTAGGTATTTGAATCTACTGTCTATTTCGGTATCGAATTCGTAACGTACCCTAGCCTACCGGTCTGAGCTTCGCGCTACTAATACTATTTGACTCCGCGGAATCGATAGTATCGTAGGTTCCGCCGATAAATAGGTCTTTGCGGCTAATAAGTGATCCGGTCGCTCTACTATCGAGAATGAAGCAGTCGTAAAGGTTAATACTACGGTAAATAGCTATATATTCGCGAGTAGCGTTATAGGAGGTAAAGTATATAGCTTTACCTGTTAGTAGTACGTTGTGTCGTTCTTTACTCTTCGCTATTGCTGCCTTGTCTCCGAATACTACGTCGTTAGTAGTTTTTCGCTTCTTATCTAGTATAGTAGTAGCGTTGTTGTTTCGATCAATCTACCCCTAAGGTGCTTTGCTAGTATCTACTGTCTAGTATGTACCCTTGTATCGTTTGCTGTAGTGTTTGCAGACAGGGTAATCGAAGGTTCGTCGTTGTTAGTTATAGAGCGTTATGTTACTGTCGCTCTGGATCCTACTAGCGTATTCTTCTACCTTTCTTCGTACTATAGCGAGGCTAACTGCTGCCTAAGGCACGCTATTAATAACTGTCGGAACTAGTAAGTACTATAGGTTGAAGGTAGTAATAAATTCTTTGAACGCGTTACTTAGTCCGCTAAGGTAAGCCTGTACCAAGTATAATTCTAGAAGTACTAATCGATCGTAAATAGCGACC
>JH792651.1:7009-24538 GCA_000291705.1 Sphaerulina populicola P02.02b | reverse complement strand
GCGGCTATTAGTATCCGTAACGTAACCGACTACCCGGATCCGCTTCTATAGTACCTACAGTTTCTTAATAGCGATAGTTATTCCCGCCCGCTTAATATCGGCGAGTACCTAATCGAGAGAGACGATATACTCTACGATAAACCTTCGTAGGCTAGGCTCTAGCTCCGCCCCGCCGTAGTCTATCTTAGGGCCCTTTACGCCGATATCGTTAAGGAAGGGTAGCGCGCGGTAAGAGATATAATCTATAAGGACGCGGGTAATTACGCGAACGAACTAACCGACCGAATTCGTAGCGCCCTAGGGTAGGGTAGTCTAGCGGAAAAGGCCGAGGTACGTCTGAAACGATATAAGGTCCCTACTCTCCTCCGCGAGTAGTACCTAGTCGTATCCCGAAAAGACGTCCAATAAGGACGCGACGCGGTACCTAGCGAAGTGTTCCGCAAATTCATCTATATTAGGGGGTAGGCTAGTATCCCGGATAGTAACCCGATTAATCTCGGTAGCCGTATTAATTAGGCGATAGTACTCCTTAGCCGGCAGCTGTCTAGGGGCGAGCGATTTCTTTACTACTAGGAAGTACGGGTTCCGGTAATACCCTTTACTATACTCGAGTGTACCTACCTCGTACCGTTCGCGAATAATACCCTCTATTACGGGGAGTAGGGATAGGTTAAGCCGAAAGCCCGGGTAACTCTATAGCTTATACGGAACTGTCCGTATTACCTACGGTAGAGCGATACTAGGGATAACCCTACCGAGGTATTCGAAATTTGCCGCTAGCGCGGCCTCCCGGTTAAAGAGTATCTCCTCGAGTAGTTTGCGTTCCTAAGGCGAGACATCCTCCCCCGTCTCGATAGATCGTATTACCTCTAGCGTAAGACGGCTCCCCTACGGTATATTAGAGAACTTCTTAATTAGGTACCGCTAGTCGTACGGGCTACTCCCGGGCGGTAGCGCGGCCTCCCGGCGAAGGAAGGGCTCCTTCTATTTAGTAACTAGGCCGATATTCGGGGACGCGCTTTTAGAGACATCGATAGTTACGTCGACTAGGCGTATCTTTTAGGCCTTCCGCTTATATATCGTATAGGTCTAGACGAGATGCCTAGCCCGCGTACGCCGGTCGTACTCCTAGTTGATATAGGAGTAGCAAAGTATCGACTTGAAGGCCTAGTCCTCTCCCGCCGAGCCGGTATCGACGATCTGCGTAGTAAACACGCCCGGGCCGCGACGCGGCGGCCCCCGCTAAGCGGAGATATAGGCGTTGCAACTAACGATATAACGAAAGAAATCCGGCTACGTAGTAGGCACCCTAGTAATTGCTATAGGGAAGTTTAACGCGGAGGCTATTATAGCTTCGGCTCCGCGACCAATTTTCCCTAGAAGGTATTAGCGTCAAGTTCGAAGCGGTAGTAGCCGTCGTTTCTAGAGGTGCCCGTAAAGGTTACCGTTTAGCTAGTTCGGTTAGAGATCGTCCCCTTCTACGAACTATCGTCGCAGTTCTTTCCGACGAGCCTCGTCCTCCTAGTCTAGGGGCGCCCTAGGATAAGCGGGAGGGCGTACTCGGCGTTAGTAACTAGAGCTATAACTATTACCCGGATACCGAAGACATCGACGTCGAGATCCCGATACACTCTAACGATTTCACTCCGCCTATTCGCCGTCGATATCTGAATCCTCTCGCTTACTAGCGTTATTAGTAGGTAGCGTTATTAGTAGGCGGAACCTCTAAACGAGACTATACCGAATTATAACTAACTCGGTACCCTTATCGATCAAAGCGTCGCAAGTCCTGTCCGGATAGCCTAAGAGGACGGCTGGTACCTAAATACTCGGTACTATAACGAAGTCTTCTAGAACTGTAGATAGGTCGATATTATCCGTCTCCGCGTAGAGTTGTTCCGGCCGACGGGGATAGCGGCGCAACGATAGGATACCCCGCGGCTACAACCGTATAGCGCTACTAGCGGCCTAGATAAGAACCTGATTCTGTACGCGGGCCGGCCGACTAACGCCTTCCGGATCGCCGCCCTCCTCCTTCCGCTTTATAACCTACTATAGCGCGTCCTAAGTATCGGCGTCGTTAGCGAACCGAGCGAAGAGGGCCTTAGTAAAGGGATCGCCCAACTATAGCGCCTCCCCTACTATAAGCCTCGGGAGCTACGCGTTCGCGATAAGGTTGAAACAAAACTTATCGGCAGACGATAGCGTCGGGATCCTACCCTTATCCGGCTAGTAGTCTTAGAGTAGCTTATCTAGACGACGAGTAGCCGGCTTCTTCCTCTTAGCTATCGTAGGCGGGTTTACCGGGGCCGGGTCGGTAGCGTTGTCTTGATTCTGTACTAATTAGCTCCGTTCTATCGCCTACGCTAATTGGCTCCGTCCTAGCGTTGCGTCGTTATTATCCTTACGGTCTACTATTTCTACCTCCGGCCTATAATCGGAGTTACTATCGGAATCGGGAATCCTACCTAAGTCCCCGCCGACTATAGGGAGGAACGTCTTCTATATAGCCCTCTCGAGCTGCTTCGTCGTAGCGGCGCCCTACTGTCTCTTAGCCTTGTCTTTGGCTACCTTAGCTAATTAGTCTCTCCCGGGCAAGCCCGGTACTATCTTCCTTACCTCCTTCCGCTAAGACTCCTCTCGGGAGACCTCCTTACCCGGCCTCGTTATAGCCTATACCGCTACGTGTTTCTTATCTACGTTAACTACCTCCTCGACCCGAGCGGTTAAGTTACGCCGGGGGCCGTATCGCTCCTACGTAGTACTGCCTATAAAGGGGTAGACTTGGATAGGCTACTAGGCGGGCGCGTTAACGGGGGACGCTAGGACAACTTGGGTCTAGACCTAAGCGGGCTACTCGGCGGGCAGGTTAAGGCCAAGATACTCGCGTAGGCAAAACCTTTTTATCGTATTCTAGATCGCCCCGGTTAGGTAGGTCGGAAATTCGATAGGCTTCCCGAGGTTTATCTCCTACTCTAGGAGAGGCAAGATCTAAGCTAGCCGGGGATAATACGAATCCTATTTATATCGTAGGCCCTTCGGGTAGGCGACCGTACCTTGCCTACCAAAGAAGCAGTATCCCCTATCGTTTCGATAGAGGAACCCTCGGTCGACTAGGTCGCCTAAGAGAGGGTACTCCCGGGAGAAGTAAGAGGGGTTACCGTACTAGTAACAACATTCCTTAAGCGGGCCGGTAATCTAGGCAGCCTCGGCGCGGAATTCCGAATATAGTCCGTTCGGGTTGGCCGGCGGCGGCGCGGATAGGTAGCCGGACGGGGGCGGCGACGAGTAGTAGCCTACGTAGACGGCAGGTCCTAAGCTAGTAGGCGGAGGCGCGTAGTAGGTAGTATAAGCCGCAATACCGCGCCTATCGTACTGCCTATACCCCGGGTTCGGCTAGGGTATAGTCGGATTGGTGCCTAAGGCACCCGCGTAGTAGGTCTAAACTATACCCGGCGGATTCACCGGCCGCGCCGTACCTTGCCCCTAGAGTGTCTAAAGGGTCTAACTCTAATTTAGCTTCAACGATACTAGGTTATCGGTAATCTCGTCTATCTTCTTATCGAGCCTTTCGCTCTTCGACGTTAGAGCCTTTATTAAAGGAATACCCTTAAACAACGTCGAGCTAGTCTCGGCTAGCTCCCCCTACAACTAGCCTAGCCGAGCTATAGCGTCCGGATCCCTAGCGTAACGCGCCCCGTCTATCCCCTTAAGCAACCTCTTTCCCCTAGCGAATACTTCTTCGAACCTCTCGTACGTTTTCGGTAGTCTCGGGTATAAGCCGAACTCTCCGCGTAGTACGTCCTCGACGCTATCCGGTAGGCCCTTTAGGAAAAGCTTAGTACGATCGAAATTGGACAACTCGGCGATAGAGTAGCGTCGGATATAGGTCGTAAACTGTTTTAAGAAATAGAGGTTATCGCTCGAACTATCCCGGGAGGTATAGTACAGCTAGTCTAGATAATCTCTAGAGGTAACCTTACTATAATAATCTTTCTCTACGTAATTGATCGTAACTATCTCTTTCTACTCCTCCTAGTCGTCTTCGGATAGATCGAGCCCTTTAATTTCGGAGCGGGTTACTATATCGTACTTGATTAGGAAATCGTTAACTATCTCCCTAATATCTTTAGTTATACGATACTTAGCTCTTATTATCTCGTAGCGGCGAAAGGCGTCCGTAACGTTATGCCTATCGAAGATCGGGTTACCGTCGGAGCCTAGTATCGGCGGCTCCTTTAGCGATATCTCGCTTCTCTCGGCTACCTTCTCTAGTATACTAGTAATACCGGAGGATATAGAGGATATTAAGTTCGAATTGACTACTAGTAGCCCGACGGCCTTCTAGAAGTCCTCGGCGGATATTATTAGTAGCGCCGCCGGGTAGGCGCTACTTAGCGGAGTAGGTAGAGGCGGAACCGAAGTACTCGTAGTACTCGATCCGATATTGACCGGGCGGTTTCGAATCTCTAGATTAAGTCGGTTAGGCTCGTCCGAGTCGATAGACTTAGTACGGCGGGGGCTGCCGGTATTCTCGGCTCTAGTAGACATTGTTCGTCCGGTTCGTACGGTAGTACGTAAGTCGATAGGTATCTTATTATACGGTATTGCGTTCGGCTCTATCGCGTTATACGGTATTGCGTTCGGCTCTTTAGAATCGTACTCGTAGGTATAGTGTCTTCCTCGGGGAACTGCCCCTTTCTTCTATCCTAGCTATCCCCGGCTAGTACCGTAATACCTGTCCCTTCCTAATTAGTTCTATCTATATAGAGTTTATACCTCCCCGTCCTATAATCGCGCCGCCGCCTAGGCCTACGCCCCGGCGCCGCTTTTTGCCTAAATAGGAACTACGCCTACGGGAACTACGCCCTTGCCGTGCCTTGCCTTATCGTGTCGTACCTTGTCGTGCCTTGCCTTGTCGTACCTTGTCTTGCCTTGTCGTACCCTGCCTTACCTAGATAGGAACTGCGCCTATAGGAACTATACCCTACCTTATTATAATCTAATTAAACCGAATCCTACTCTTATATTCCAACCTCTTCCGTTCTACCTCGCGACTATACCCGCTGCCCCTTTAGGGTCAAACGTCCTCCCCGTACCTACGCTAATACCTCTCCCTACTGTTCCGCTTTTCTAAGCTCTTCGTATTATCGCTCCTCTCCTTCTGTATCTTGTTATATAAGTTATACCCTACCTTCGGCTCTATTTGTTACCGTAAGCCCGCTCCTACTACTGCCTAGCGCCTGCCCTAAATAGTAGGTATAGCTTACGATAGGTCGCGGCGTAGCTCCGCGATAGTAGGTATATCGAAAAAGGAGGGACAAAGGTCGGCGGCTTCGGATACGGCACCTGCGAGACAATGTAAGTAGGAAGGGAAGAGGGAAAGACTCGCTAAAGGAACGTATATATGTATATGTATATATACTATATAACTATATAGTCTAGTATGCTCGTATCGTAGGTGTCTCTCTATTGACCCTTTGTTAAAGAGTATGAACTGCTTACTACTCTACGCCCTACGGGGAGGTACGGCCCGCGCAACCCGAGCCTAGTATAAGTAGTAGTACTAGTCCGAGCCTCGCCTAGCCGCCTAATAATAGTAACTTACAATCTCCCCGGGGGTCCCTCGGTTGATTATTACTCGCGTATCTATTAACTTTAAGGTCGGGAGATACTAACTTTAATATAGGAGTTACGCTCTTACGTAATAATATCGTAATCGTTTTATTCGCTAGGGGCTTACGATTCGGTATTACTATTCGGGTATACTGCTTTATTGACTTAGGGCAATTCGTAGTATTTGAAACCTATACTATAGGGGCTATCTAGCTCCAAACGGTTTGGTATTAATTTCCTAGTAAGTTCGTTTATATAGGTCGTTAACCAATATAACTAATAGGACTAGAAGGTCCTATTAGTTAGGGAGGTTCGGAACCAATAGGCGTATAGGCTAGGTCCTCGCTACCGGCCTAATATTGTAAGGCGCCTAAGCACCGAATCGTACCTATTATATCCTAAAGAGGGAAACTCTATAACCCTACTATTAGCCTTTAATTAAAGCTCGAGTAATCTCGGTACGTCTTTAGCCTAGGGGCCGAAGGTAGCGAGGTTAGCGGAGCGGTAAGGGAGGGCTAGTAGGTAGGGTAGAGGGTACCGCGTATCGGTTAACAGAGGCCTACTACAATATTAGTTTAGGTTATATATTATTTATTTAGCTTGGATAGTCCGAAAAACTTATCTAATTGATCCCTTAGAGCGTCCGCGAAGAGGTAATAATACTGCGCTCGAGAGCGGAAGGGCGACGAGCATACTTATTCCGCCCCTATAGTATAGAGTCTAGATGTTAATAGCGAGCTACCGCTATCTTTTCCCCCGCTATAGGGAAGTGTCTTTATATATCCGAGACATCGTAGACCTCTATTACTTCAGTTTTACTAAGTAGCTAATACCTTTCAGTAATCGGAATGTTCTTAACAACCAAAAATTCTCCTTCTTGCTCCGGCTTATACTCCGTTTCAAAATGACTCTCGTACTACTACTTCCTCCCCTCTTCTAACGCAAAGAACGCAGAGTCGAGTACAAGGGATTGACCGGGAGATAGAGTATATATAGGCTTATCTAGACCGATATTACGGCTATACAAGCGTCGTATTATACAACACTGTCCGACTGTCTTGAAAATCGCTAGATAATGCAGTCTATCCGTATTGTAGAAGAAACTCGTCTCCGGCCGATAGTCTCGGGGAATAACTCTAGTATACTCTAGTAGTATACGTAATAGAGGATGCAATCTGTCGGTTTCAACCTTGTTTCCGTAGACCTGCTACTATATTCGAGTATTCGCTACGAAGTCTTCGGCGGTACGTCTAGAGGCGATCTATTCGTGTTCAAGTATTGCGTTGTATAGAAGGATGCAGCGCTCGCTGTCTATACTATCTATAGAGGTTGTCTTGCGGCGGATTGCTCTCGGTAACAAGCAGGTCGACAACTCTTTCTAGATAGAGAGGCCGAGGCATATACGGCAACCGGTCTGATTTATAGAAGAGTCCAAGCCTCGAGTATATCCCCCTAGGAGATCAAACCCGTTATTTGTAGGTCAAGAAGACATCCTCGACCGCTTGCAAGAATACTTGAACTCTAGCCGCGAAAGCAACCAGAAGACCTCTCGCTACGTCTTATACGGTATCGGCGGAGCTAGCAAGAGCGAGATTGTATTGCAATTCGTAGAGCGCTACAAGTCAAAGTACGTACGGCTTCTAATATACGCGGACTATACTTACGGTCTATCTCTAGGTTCTAGGGCGTCTTCTAGGTTGACTTTAGTAGCGTAGAATCTGTACAAGCTAGGTACTCGTCTATTTCATTAAACGCCGATCCGAAAGTTTAATATTACCTACGCTTCAAAAGAGGAACGTCTGAAACGGAGATAGGGTATATTAGCTAACCTATATACGTAAGATATATTAGATACATTAGATAGTAAGATACCCTAGGTATACTAGGTATATTAGGCTTCTAACCTAGAGTATATTAATATATATAACTTAGGTAACTTCTAAACTACGTAATACATAACTTATAAGATCTATTTGATACAAACAGATATATATATAAGTTAGTATATATATATTTATCTACTAGATAGACACTTAATCAAAAAACTATACAACTTATTTATTTACTTTAACAAATAGAACTATATAACTTAGGTATTTTAGGTAACCTATATTAGGTAACCTATATTAGCTAACCTATATTAGCTAACCTATATTAGCTAACCTATATACGTAAGACATATCGGACGCGTTAGATACCCTAGGTATACTAGGTATATTAGGCATATTATATAACCTAGGTATATTAGGCGTCTAACCTAGAACGGGTTAGAATATATATAACTTAGGTAACTTCTAAACTATATAATATATAACTTATAAGATCTGTTTAATACAAACAGATATATATATAAGTTAGTATATATATATATATATATATATCTATTAGATAGATACTTAATTAAAAACTATACAACTTATTTATTTACTTTAATACTACTATACGCTATTGCGTATAGTAGGTTGCCTCTAGCGGGTATAGTAGTCCTTCGCTTTGCTATAGAACTATACGGAGGTACCTCCGGCGGCTACTATATAGAGCTTTTTTTTAGCGCCTATAGTAGGCTGTTTTTTGAGGGAGTAACGTATTTGGCTTAGCGTATTTAGCGTGCTCTACCGCTAAAGATCGTACTAATAAAACTATACAATTTTGATCTAATTTCTCTAGCTATAGTAGTCTAAACGCAAATTGATTAGCCTCTACTCCTCCTCTACGCCTAACCTACGCTACGCTTCGGAAGGCTTAGGAGGTTGTTCCGTACTAATTAGTATACCTAGACCCAACTTTCCGCTAATATTGTTCAGAATCTCGAAATATAGTAGTCCGATTAGTTTTGTCCTCTTCCCTAGTTCGGCTCTCCGTCGCTTAGGCTATCGCCGACCTCTACTACGAATATCCCGGAGAGCTTAAGCCGTAGGAGTACTAGACTCCGTATAGGTAGGCACCGCAAGAGGGTGTAATACGTGTCGGACAATTTTTTGATGCATATATTCACTACCGAAGAGGAGAGTTAGATGCATAATTGTAATATTTGTCTACTCTGTATCGTACAGTACCCGCATAGCCCTTATCCAAAGGATGTTACGACATTGACGATGTGTGCAACGAGGACATGCGATGCCAATAAGAACGGCCGGGCAAATACTTCCCACGGGCAAGCTATTGCGCGTCGCTGTCGCGGCTGTCATCGTCGCCCACAACTTCAGCACGAACACGATGTCGCAGTGAGCGTCGTAGAGGATGCTCGTGAGCACGACCGGCACGTTGGCGACCCTGCGTACGATCGATAGGTGGTCTCTGTTGCCGCAGGATTGAGCGATGACTGCTGGAGCTGCGGTCGACTGCGGCACTAGTCGATGGTGGAACCTCCCTGGTCGCGGTACTAGCGTTTGCTCGTTTCTCAGCCCTCCCTAGAAGGTTGGCTCTTTCTTCTGCAGCCATGTCTGACTGGTTGCGCCAAAGTGTCACGCCTCTCCGCAACTCTGCCGGAGAGCTTAGAGTCTGTACCGCGGCAAGACGTGTTGTGTAATAGGCTCGGGCATTGCCCCACGGAGATTTTCTGCTATGCGTGCTGTAGAAGAACATGCTGCCGTCGGTGTAAGTGGCTCCGAAGGTCTGCGCTGTGCCGTCTGATAGTGGACTGTCTGGCGTTGCGTAAGAGCGCAAAGAATCCATTGCGCGGGCACCACACGCCCCGTTGTATGTGATCTGAGTCTGAGCAACCGCGCTAGCTCCGTATGGCCCTTTGGCTTCCAATGTGTGGTTCACTAGAACAGGCTCGCGAGTATGTTTGGTCGGAACAATAGTATCCCGGCACGCATTCAGCACATCTGGGTGAACAGAGGCACGTGGCTCACCGAGAAAGATGTCTGGCTTGGGTCTTGGGATTGGAGTAAAAGTCAAAGGCCTGAGCTCGCTGAATATGGCATTGCTCCCGCTCGCATGCTCTGCTGCCGCCAACAAGTACGGACCTATCACTTTCTCCAAAATTGCACTTTCGTTCGACGAGGAGTCATATGCCTGGATGTATTCATCGTGTTTGCTGTCCGGGAACCTTGATGGGGATAGTGATGGCCTCGGCTGAGACAGTCGCTCCATGATAGCATCATAGTTGTCCGGTCTGTTGTCCGGCTTCTTTCCTTGGCCTGGCTCATATATGTTGTTTTCTAACAGTATACCTGACACTCGTGGGTCGTGGATAGTTCTAATAGAGAATTCGGAATTGAGGGTAGTCGCAGTAGTGTTATGACTGGTCGTAGATCGTACGGAGTGACTTCTTTTACTTGCGCCTCGTTTGCTGCGTCGGCGAGAACTTGAGTTGCTTAATAGCATAGTGGAGGGGCGCTGCAAGAAGTCAGCCTCGTTTCGCGTTATTATAGAATCCATAGAACTACCTCGTCTCCGATGCCTCCGATACTTCCTTTATCAACCCAAACAGCAACACGATCTCTTGCCTGATGATTCCCGCCGGACAGACGTCGCAGGCGACTACGTGTGATGCGTGTCGAAGATGCGCTCTCTGGCCTCGATTCTCGTTGACGTTTTGCTGATGGTACTTCTTCAGAATCTCGCCTTCCTCTCTTCCGCGTCGGCATTGTGTAGAAATTCCTCGTAACGAAGCAGATTAATATCTGTTTTCGTATCGTGTAGAGGAGAAGCGCGGTTGTAGACCACCCAGGTCCACACTCGACGGAGCGCTCCAATCCGCTGCTATAAAACTACGGATTGGCTAATGGTCCCGTAGCGCTCATTCAGGCTAGGACTTGACTGGCTGGTATTAAATGCTCGGCTTCGAGTTCGCGCTTTCGCAAGGGAATAGAGTGTGACTGTTTGAGCGGGTGCATACTAAGCCTTCCGAAGCGCAGCGTAGGTCAGGCGTAGGGGGGGAGTAGAGGCCAATCAATCTTTAGTACGGAACGACCTCCTAAGCCTTCCGAAGCGTAGCGTACCTAGGTTAGGCGTAGGGGGGGAGTAGAGGCCAATCAATCTAGATTAGTATATATAGCTAGAGAGATCGAGTCGAAATCGTACAGTTTGATTAGCGCATTTTTTTATAGTAGGGCGCGCTAAATCTACTAGGCCTAATCCGTTACTACCTCGAAAAATGCCTACTATAGGCGCTAAAAAAAAGCTCTATATAGTAGCTACCGGAGGCCTCTCTATATAGTTCCGTAGCAAAGTAAAGGACTACTATACCTACCGGAGGCAACCTACTATACACAATAGTATATAGTACTATATAGTACTAAATAGTAAGGTATATATAGCGTAGCTTTTAGAGCTAAAGAAACTATATTTTGGTCTAAACTTATTACCGAGTATCTATTTAGGTTTATACCCTTACTAATAAGCGTATCCCCTATATAGCTTTTAGAGCTAGAAAAAATATAGTCCGGTCTAATATATTACAATAATATAAGTAGACTAGAACTTTCTATATTTGAGTTATATAACGTTCTTTCTTCTTTCTATATATAAATATTATACTATAGATACCTAAAGTAGCGACAACTATATATATAGTAATAACTATATATACCGCTACTACTATACCGCTACTAATACGCTAACGAGATAGTTACTCGGTCGATATACTACTACTATTAAAGAAGTTACTTACTTATTAAACTATATACCTTAACTAAGTTTGAACTAATCCTTCGTTTATAAAAACTCGATAACGTAGACTAACTCGCTAACTAACTCGTAGAACTATATATACTATATTAATATACTAGATTAAACTATAGAACTCTATACTAAAATTAAGACAAATTAATACTAAATTAATACTCCAAATTGAACTATAGAACCCTATACTAAAATTAACTAAATTATCGACTATACGCCGAATTCAACTAACGATAGTTATAGCGATAATAGCAACAACTATATATATTACTACCGACTCGCTAAATCGAGCCAAATCGATACAAACGTACAACTATATACTAAATTAAACTAAATTAAACCTAAAGCCAAATCGAGCCAAATAGAGACAAATATACGATCGTCGATCCTATACTAAATTCAACTAAATTAAACCCTACGCTAAATCTAATTAAATTAATATTATAACGACAACTATACCTACTACTACGATAGCAACTACCCCTACTATTACGATAACGACTACCCTTACCGCTACAATAATACTTACCGACGCGATATTTACGTTACCTCTAAACGACAACGCTATTAAAGAAGTTAGCCGCTTAATAAACTATATACCTTTAATCAAACTATCTAGTAAACCTACGTTTATAAAAACTTAATAATACTAACTAAGCTATAGAACTATACTATACTATATACCAAAACCGACTTTAAGTAGATTCTACCGAGGGAGAGGACTAGCCGTCCTAGGACGCTACTATACGTAAGTAGCCGGCTCTCCTACGAAGTCAACCCCTAAACAACAAGAAGCGGTAATCTCCTAGCGTATACTATTTCCGACGGTAGAGAAACTATTTAGGTAGTTAATCTATATAACGAAAAAGACGCGCGAGGAGAGAGGACTATTAAAAGGGAACTCTACGACCTAGAGCTCCTACCGAGAGTTATCCTAGCGGGAGACTTTAACGTCCGATACCCTAGCTAGGATCCTAACGGGAAGGATACCGGGAGCAAAGTAACGAGACTCCTAGACTAGCTAGACGAAGAGAACTTTCTCCTACGGAACGAGATAGGAATAGGGACTTTCTATAGGCCGTACCTAGCCTAAGAAAGCGTCCTAGACCTAGCGTTTACGAGAGGAATCCAAGGAGACGTTAACTAGCGTACCGACGATATCGGCTTAGACTACCGGGCGATCTTCTTTAAGATATGTTACGGGAAGAACAACGTATACACAGGAGTTCATAGTGTTGATACAGCAAGTACGATAGGGAAGGAAAGCTGTCTAAAGGTCGCGGGCGACGAGAGAAAAGAGGCGGAGGCCGCAGCAGCCTAGCCCTAGTCAGGGGCACTCACGTAATGTACGTAATGCTATATCGACTAGGGCATATCTCCAAAAGGGCTCGCCCTTTACAATACCCCCCCCCTCCCTCTCCCCCGCGAGTTTTCGTACGGAGAACGTCAGAAAGAAGACGGTTCTTCTAGTAGTTTCCAACCCTCTATTTACTTACTCGCCTATTTATTTACTTAGTTGCCTAGCTAACTGTTTCCGGGGTAGCTCTATAAGCGGGTCCTCCCCGGCCAATAGAAGCTTCGCGATCAGTAGCGCGTCGCTCGTAAAAGCTGTAGGTGCCCTCTACTATTGTTTACTTACGAACTCCTTCTCTTTGTTAATAGAGCGCGTCTATTATCCAAAGCTCTCGTACGGGTGTTCAATAGCTCTCGTACGGGCTACCTCCACTTCTTGTTGTCAATCGCCGGAAACAGTCGCTATTGTTCGTTTTTCCTATAAAGTAGCATCTTTCTTTAGAAAACTTCCTCTCTCTTTCTTTCTACTACTATACTACACTCCGCCCCCCCCCTCCGCCTCTACTACCGCTACTACTACTATTAGCAGTAGCAGCAACAGCAACACTACTACTACTACTACCTATTACTACTACTACTAGTAAGTTCCCTCCCGCTTCTAACGGGTTCCGTCCTTTTCTAACCGGATAACAGTGCCTCGTACCCTATACTATTGGTTCTGCGCGAGTATAGGCCGCGACTACGTAGACCGCGCGGTAGGTCTCGGGTTCCGATACTTTCTATACGGACGTCGCTAACTTTATCTTAGGGCACCAAGACGCCCGGACAGGGTGCTTGCGCGGCCTACGCAAAGAAGCACCAAATATACTTAGAGATATAAGCTATTCGAGAAGCCTCGGGGCCTATAGTATACTAATATCCTCGCAGCCCCCGTTTCTGCTATGTCGCTTACGCGATATAGACCCGGGCCGCCGACGCAGAGGCGTAAGTTCCTTCGGCTTCCGCCTCTTTTCACTCGGCTAACGTCTCGTTTCTTAGGGTAGACGCGGCTAAAGGTCTTAAGACTATACTTAAGGCCGCTAAGGCACTTACGGAGGTAATGCCGGCGTCCCTGCTCTCTGCGGGGATCGCGACGGACTTGGCGCTGTCCGTCCGTTATAAAGTCTAGCTGTAGGCGTAGCTAGTAGGCGGACAGCTGCCTCCCGCCCTAGTTCTCGGGGCGCGTAGGTCGACCTAATTGGAGTCCGCTCCTTTCTCGTCGGGCCGTTCGTCGTGGTCCCGCGGTCGGCATCCGGTGTTTTTCGGTCGGGGCTCGTTTTCTTTTAGGGGTTTGTTTACTTTGGTTCGTGTTTTCGGCGTCCGGTGTTTTTTAGTAGGTATTTGCGTTCTTTTCGGGGGGTTTGTTTGTTTCTAGTGTTCGCGTTGTTTTCTTCTGTTTTCCGGTGTTTCTCGCGTAGGTGCCTTTTTTTTGTTTTTCTCTCTTCTCTGCTGCACGTTAGTATAAAAATGAATATATTACCCTAACTCCTATATTCTATACTTTTTCCCTCGTAATCTATGCTTTCTCTCGCGGCCTACGTCTCCTCCGTACTCCTACCCTTTCTACTCGGGCTACGCTTCCTTTCCTATACAGCTCGTAGTCTATCCTCTGTATAAGCATCTCTATACTTCAGCTCGAACTTATCTAAAGCCGCTGTATCCGACATGTTTTCTAGAGGTTCCTAAGTAGGTTCATAATAGCCGGACCACTTAACAAGAACCTCGCGTCCCTTACCTTTTCTCTTGGCTTTGTCCCTCGCGCAAAGGATCTCTTCTACTTGCTATTCTTTATACGACTCGATCAGAACGGGATCCGGTTGTTTGTTATCGTATATCTGTCCTAGGAGAGGGTCTTAGGCGGCTGGTCTAAGAAGGTCGGTATAAAACACCGGGTAAATGTTACTAGGGATACCCGACAAACGAACGGATACCGGGGAGAGGACTTTTTCTACTATGTATTTCGCGTACTTAGCGTCCAGGCTTTTCTTTAGGCGGGCCGTAGTATAGTTTCGGAGATCTAACCAGACTTTGTCGCCTTCCTTATATACGGGAGCGGGAGTCCTTTTCTTGTTTGCGCTCTCCTCCTATCTCTAGACGGATTCCGCTATATTCGCTTAATACATATTAGTAATCTTCTTGATTTTGTCGACAAATACTGCGGCTCTCTTAGAAGCTACTAAGCGTATGTCTTCGGTAGGCTCCGTTATTAATGTAACGGGGAGCGGGACATCGTATCCGTAGACCGCAAAGAAAGGACTTATACCGAGTCCCGAGTAAAAACGTCCGTTTAGAGCCAATTGCGCCGCGGGCAACCATTTCTTCCAATCTGATTGCTCTTAATTAATGAAATTACGGAGATAGGCTTAGACTTCCTAGTTAAGTCGCTTAGGGCCTCCGTCTGTTTGTAGGTAGTACGCGGAACTCAAGCGTTAGTAAACGCCGGTTAGTCTACAGAAGGTTTTCTAGAAGGTACTCGTCCAATTTGTTCCGCGATTACTCGTAATTGCGCGGGGTAACCTATAATATTGTGTCTAGTAGTCTATGAACCTTTCCGCGCAGTCCTCGGCTTTTAGGGAGGATATCGCTTCCAAAACGATAGTCTTGCTTAGCCTATCCTTAATTACCTAGAGGTAGGTGTTTCCCTATAATTCTAGCAAGTTAGTTATAAAGTCTATCGAGATTTCCTAGAAAAACCTATCGGGGACGGGTAAAGGTTAGAGCAGACTATGCTTATGCTCTCTCTATACTTTATTTCGACCGCAAGGATAGCAATTTCTTATAAAGCGACGAATCGCTCGTAACTATAGTAGCTAATAGAAATTGCGCCGAACGATGTATGCAGTAGCGTCCCTACCTAGATACCCGTAAAGCGGTAAATCGTAGATAGACTGAATTAGTCTTGTTCGGAGGATATTATTGTTAATAGAATCGGTATCCAACAACTTGTAGTCGGCTTCTAGTGCGGCGGGCGCTCTAGGGACCTAGAGTTTCCCGCGATATTTTAGTCGGTTTGCGCTATCGAGCGTATAATCTCCTATTTGAATCTTTATACGAACTTCCGCCGGAAACGTACGGGCTCCGCTTTAGACGGTCTTTAATACGAGCTAATACAGGCTATCCTTAGTAATGGTTTTCTCCTATAGCTGGTTTAGCTCGGAATCCTAGAAAGGTCCCTCGGGATTACCTTTATCTACAACCGAGGTAGGTTCCTTAGGAATCTTATCGGTAGCTATATACGATATTATGATTTGAGTAGGCTAATACTTCAGATGTTCGGGGGACAAGAACCTTCGGAAACGCGATAATTTGTCGTCGGCTTCTAACGTATCTTGTTCTCTTCTCGATAGCGTATCTAGAATAGTAGCTTCGGAGCCCGGGCGATACACTATAGAGTACTAGAACTTAGTAAGGGTTTCCGCCTAACGAATCTGTCTCTTAGATAGTTGTCTCTTGCTTACAAACTATTCTAGGTTCTTATAATCCGTCCAAATAGTAAAGGATCTATACGCTTTTAGCTCGGAACTCCAAAACTCGAGGTAAGCTATAATAGCTAGTATTTCCTTATTATAAATATCGTAGTTGATTTCGGCCTAGATTAGTTTCTTAGCGTAGAACCCAGCTGGACGGAGGACTCCGTTCTTTTCTTATAGGAGTGTACTACCTAAGGCAAATCTACTATAATCGGTCTCGAGGAACGTAGGAAGACTAGGATCCTATAGAGAAAGTACTAGAGTACTATAATACTTCTCTTTTAATATAGAAAACGCGTCCTCCTAGTCTTTTCCCTAGGAGAACGGGACATTCTTACTAGTAAGCTTTGTTAGGGGAGCTACGATCTTGGAGTAGTTCGGAATAAATGTTCGGTAGTAGTTCGCGAAGCCTAGGAATCGGCGGACTTCCTTCTAGGTACTAGGGGTTTTCTAATTACGAATAGCTTCGACCTTCTTAGGGTCGGCCTCTACTCCTTTCCTATCGGTATGTACAATGAATCCTAAGTATTTAATTCTTTTCTTAGCAAATTCATATTTCTTAGGATCAAGAAACAGGCCTCCTTTCCAAAGCTTCTAGAGAACGAGACGAACCTTACGGAAATGCTCTTCCCTCGTTCTATTAGTGTAGATAGTAATATTATCGATATATACAGAGTAGAAATCGTCTAGAAACTCCTTCAGAAGAGAGTTAATATACCGCTGAAAGGTAGCGGGTACCCCGGAAAGTCCGAAGGGATATACTAACCACTCGAATAGCCTATATCGAGTACGGAAGGCAGTCTTATATTCATGTCCGGGGGCTATACGAATGTAATAGAAAGCCGCTACAATATCTACTTTCGTAATCTAGTTAGCGTTCGATATGTTTTTCAAGGTTTCCGGGATAAGAGGGAGGGGATACCGGTCTGGTTTGGCGATCGCGTTTATCGCGCGAAAGTTACAGACAAACCGTAATCCTCTACTAGGCTTCCGTACAAATAGTACGGGCGCTCCTACTTCTGAACTACTCGGGCGAATGTAGCTTTTGCCTAGTAATCTATTAAGTATCTTACGGAGGGCTAAGAGTTCTTCCTTAGACATCCCGTACATCGGCCCCTATAGTAAAGGGTACGGCGTTCTATCTAGTTTCTCTCGGATCTCGATCTTGTGATTAATCCCTTCTCGGTATAGGGGAAGTTTATCCGCTTCCCGTTCAAAGAATAGCGGAAGTATATCGTAAAGCTCGGGAGGTATTGTTTTCCTAAGCTCTTCTATCGTCGGCGGGCTCTTATCCTTTAGAGCTTTCTCGATATCCTCGGAGGTAATCGCGGTTACCGTCGTATATTCGCCGACTACGCCAACCTCTTCTAGGTAACGTCGTCCTTCGTTAATCTATTTCTTTACTACTCCGTAGTAGAACCGATGCTTTTCGGGCGCGGTTCTAACTTTGTTCTACGACTTCTATAGATTTCCTAAAATC
>JH792650.1:1916-19540 GCA_000291705.1 Sphaerulina populicola P02.02b | reverse complement strand
AAAGAAAAAGAAAAAGAAAAAGAAAAAGAAGACAAAAAAAAACATACCAATATCCATCCCCTTCAACCCAGTCAAATCCATCGCTTTCCCTACCACATACGTCCTCCCCACCGGAAACACCACTTTCCCACCCGGATTACACTTCATCACCGCATCCACAATCGCAGCCGAATCATCCGTCACAAAATCCCCATGACTCTCCACCACACACGTTTGATTTCTCTGATTTCTCCTCTGGCCCGCAGTAGCCACAGCAGCGATAGATTTCCAAGGCGAATTCGGCGAAAAAGTAATTTCTCGCCGTTGCTGCTGCTGTTGCTGCTCTAGCGCCAGCGTCGAAGAAGAAGAAGAAGAAGCAGAATCAAGTCCACTCAGATATTCCTGATAGGCCGTCCATGTAGCTTCTACTCCGGGTAGTAGTAGTGGTAGTAGTAGTGTCTGAAGCAACAGCAGCA
The DNA here is from genome assembly GCA_000291705.1 of Sphaerulina populicola P02.02b. Lineage (NCBI taxonomy): Eukaryota > Fungi > Ascomycota > Dothideomycetes > Mycosphaerellales > Mycosphaerellaceae > Sphaerulina > Sphaerulina populicola. Next base: position 19,085 of record JH792650.1, on the reverse strand, counting down.
GCGGCAGCGGCAGCAGAGAACCAGAACCAGAACCAGAACCAGAACCACGACCCAACATATTAATTGAATGAATCAATCCACAATTCCACACTGATCTGGTAGGTAAAAAAGAAAGGTAAGATACCTAAGAAATACAAAAGCTTTTCGACAAGACTCACAGGAGTACCTAAGGTACTGTACCTACCTACCTTACCTATATAGTCCTTTATATACCTACTGACCTACCTGATACCTGATATTCACTAAGGTTAGGTAGTATATAGTAGGACCCCACTTCACTTCGCGTCCAACCCGAAGTCCCGAACTTGAAAATTGAATGTAACCAGGCATAGAATATATATTTCACAGTTTCTCGGTCTCCTGCACGTTTCAAGTAAATACATGTATATAATATGTTTGAAATTGGAACTGGAACTCCTCAACCCCCCGAGAGCGGGCGCGCCACCTTACTCCGTCAGCCGCTATGCATGTAATATACTGGGCACAAACTACATGTACCTATGAGGTAATAATCCCGGTCTCTACTAGATGATCCTTGCATAGTGCGAAAACATCAAATCATCATCCTAAATAAGTTAGTCGGCAGGCTGGCCCGGGCCATGGACACACTCCTGGCCATGTCACGGCTTGAAGGCCATGATTCTTCCGCCATTGGTGGGCAAACTACAACAATATCCGTGGACTAGGGCCATCTCGGTGATGCATCGGACGACGACAAGCATCCGGTGCATTTGTATGAGAACCATCTACCCATTCTGTTGATCGTAAGCTATCGAAGCACTGCTCCTGAACGATGAGGTGAAGCTGAGTCTGGCCAGCTCGCAACAACAACAACAACAACAATACCCACCAAAAATCCGCCCTTCTTTCCATCATGACCAAACACCTGAAGCGCATGCTTCTTATCCATGATGCGCTAGCTGTACCAAGCACTGTGATAGTTCGCACAAAGTCTGTCGCAAACAATACAACCAACGCTCACAAATGAGGAAACCCTTCGCAAGATCAGCCAACAAGCTTAGTGGCTGTTGACAGCGCAGTCATCGCAGAATCCATGCAAAGCCGGCCCAAACGGTATAGGAATCTGCTCGACCGCATCCACGATATCCATCCTGTCGCAGGCCTGTTGTGGAGATCCCGCAAGCTGCGCCCATTGACGCCGTCCACGTGGCGCAAGGGGAGCCTCCGGTGAGCCATCTTCCACGTCGTCGCCAATCATGCGTGGACCTCTGCCCATGCTGGTCATTCTTCTCTGGTACTTGAACCGGACACCGTGATGAGGCTCGCGTTCTGCGTCAGGACCATGACCGACAAACTTGATCTCGCGGCCATCACCGCCTTTCCATCCAAAGACCTGTCGAGCTTGCTCTGTACCGACGGTCCAGGAGCGTGGCACAAGAGCCGGAGTTCTTGGAACTCTGAAGCTCGGCGTCTGTTGTACGTGATCCGCCGCAAATTGCGGATCCGTAGGCAGCAGACTACCCAAGCTTATAGGATCCTTATTGTCAAGTGTCCAGCTTACAACTTTGGTTATTGGGTCAAAACGTGGTAGTAGAACGTGGCCGCCCTGTAAAGCGATGGGCTGCGCGATGAGGGTCTCTGGACAGCCCGAGAATGGTTGGCTTCTGGCCTGGTCCTGATATCTGAGTGCTTCGCGCCTCTCAAGAATGCGCTTTCTGTCGTAAGAGGTCAGGCTTGACCACTCTTCTTCATCGTAGAACTTCTTAGCATCCTCATCGGTCACAAAGGGCATAGACGCAGTGGCCGTAGTGAAGCTGCGTGGCAGCGATGTACGTGGTAGACGATTGAACACAGACTCCGAACCTTGTGACTGAGGCACCAGCGAGTTGGGCTCCTGGAGTTGCGCCTGAGGGAAGCTTATTCCTGGAGGAAGCTGAAACGGCAACTCATCGAGTCCGTGCTGTTTGGGTTCCAGCAATGGTTGCGTGATCGCGCGGTCTGCCATATGAGCATGCTGTGGTGCGAGGTCGAGCTGAAGTGCTGGTGCATGGTCAAACATCGGTCTGAACTCCTGTGCCGTAGCTCTGAGAGATGGTGCGTAGGTAGCGCCAACAGCTTCCGCAGCAGCGGTAGCATCCCTAATGGCCGCTCGAACATGTGGTGGCACAGCTTTCTTGGGGTTTTGTGGAGCCTCTGTATGTTGCGACATGTGCTGTATCTCGGGCAATGCTGTTGCTTGGGCGGCAAATATGGATCGTGTGAGAGGACTGAATAGCTCCGACTCACTGCTCTGGGAAATCGGACTGAGTAGTTCGGACCCCCGCCGCACGTTGGCAGGCTGTGGATTCTCTCTCAAAATACCAATCTTGTCCAGCTTCGCCTTGATTGGAATGAGTAAGTGACCATGCGAGCCTCTGCGCTGTGCGGTAGTGTTGGCTGGCATGGGGAGCCCAGCTGCCTTGGCTTGTGCGGCGAGCAGATCCGAGGCGAATGTGTTTGGACGCAATTGCTGGGGCCTAGGAAGGGCACCATTGAAAGGCAGACGGCGTGGTCTCGACAAATCCAGCTTCTCGCCCATACGCGGTCGGATCTGAAGTTCGCGAAGGGCGACATTCTCGGTCTCAATAGCCGTCTCTGGTGAGGTTGGAGAGCTGGTCTTCGAGATGGAAGAGCACGAAGTCATATCAGTGTGGAGAGCGAGCTTCGTGAAGTTGCGAGGCAGCCGTGGCGGGGAAGGTGTGGCAGTATCGTGTCCGATAGTGGCGATTGTACGGCGAGTCGCAGCCTTGGTCGGTGACATGTACGTGCTGGTCTTTTTGCGCAGTGTAGGTTCCTGGCATCCATGGGAGCCATTGATGTGCTCGACGCTGTGGTTCTCGCTGCTCGTTTGCGCAGAAGGACACGCTGACTCGGAAGATTGCCCGAACCAGTCCCCTGGGAGTGACTTGCGCTTCTGTTGCTTCTGGAGAGTTGAGCACATCGTCGACGGCTTCTTCATGGAACCCGTCTTGCCTGCACTGAAGAAAGAGTCCTTGCGAATCGTCTCGTCGGCGCGACGAGTGAAAGCCACGGTAGGCTGAGCAAAGCGAGGCGAAAACTTCGTCGCTCTGTGGCTCTTTAATGTCGATACAGGATCCAGGCCGGACGAACAGTCATCTGGGCTTTGTGGCGATACAACGGCATTGTCTTCACCTACTTCCGCGTCCGTTGTGACATCGGTAGATGTGTGAGACGTAGCACAGCTGCAGCCAGTGTGCGCATGTGTAGAATCGTTCGAAGTATTTGGACCACGGCTAGATCCTGTCGAGGATGGGAAGTTCTGACCAATTGCGTTTAACATGCCATGAGTAGCCATGTTTGCATATGATGGCTTTCGAGGTGTCGTGGAAGGTCCTTCCGGGGTCTTGCTTTGTGTGCAGTGTACATCCAGTAATCCGGGAAATTCGAGGCTGCTGTGCAGTGGCTGTGGTATATCATGCATGGGAACATCTGACCGGCAGGACTGTTGCAATGTTGCCTTTTCATGTTCGCGTAACAGCAGGGCAGCAGGAGAGGCGCCCGAGTGGCAGTATGGTCCAGATGGGCCACTTTCATCTACACTGGCCGCCGTATCGATTGCTCTTTGACGTTGAGCCTCTTCTGCGTGGAGACGTGCCAACTCTTCGTGTGCTACTTCCAACTGGGCTTGCATATCGGCAAATTCACGACCCAGATCCAGGACTTTGCGGTCTTGGGGGAAACCATGGTCTGAAGGCTGAGTGGAGGCCGCGTGCCACGTACTATCATGGGACATTTTAGCTTGAGCATAGCGCAGGACAGAGGACCAGCGACACTCTTACTGCTCGGCGAAGTGATGGCTCTGATCATTCTGCTGGTGAGCTAGACGCGTTTGTGTCTGTGTCTGTGATGGTGCATGTGTCTTGTGAACCTACACGCGTGGTCAGCAACAGTAGTCACCGTCCTGTACCCGTGGCAACACCAACGATGTTTTCCTTGCGATCGACCACAGCCCAGCTGAGATCAGTATTCGGTGCACCAGTCATCCGCTGATGTGGCTGTCCCCAACTCGGCTTGGTGGATGAGGTTCCGACATCAGCGGCCATGTCGTCGATAGCTACCACTGTGCGTCGCCGACTGCAGGTACCTGAGTGAGGCCTGTGTAAAGATGTGACGTCGGAATTCAGTTCTGGAATCGATGCTGAGGTGTGATGTGCGATGTCCGAGTCTGGTGGTGTGTCCGGACAGGAAGACAGTGTAGTAGTGCCCGAGTCTCTTGTTGATAACGCAGGACGAGAACTCGCGCTCGCTGCTTCATCGTGCGCGCTCGCGCTTTCCTCCCCATCCTCCTCGAGCTCTTCTGGGTTGACAGGAGCGCCCGGGTCGCGTTGCTGAGCTGCGAGTGCGATCGCTGTTGAGTTTGCGTGCGCGCAATAGTTGGATAGAACTGTGCGCTGGTGGCGGCAGCCGGCATAGTAATAATACCTATATTGGCACATGACTGATGCAGCGCCGACATTGATTCTGCTGCCAGAGCTACCTCAATGTCATAATCGAGCGGAAAGATGTGTCGGGTGTCTGAGGTGTCGTGTCGGGTGCCTGTCGTGTACCTAGGTAGGTCGGTAGGTCGGTAGGTCGTGGGGGGAGGGGGGAGGGGATGATCGCGATTGCTCGAGTGCAGTGTGGAAACAGCGAAAGTTGTTGATCGCGTGGCAAGCACGCGTCGTACGCCGTTTGCACGGGAAGCTGCTGGAACAACTCCGGCAGCCGTTTTCCGGGCAGTCTCCCTCCACGTGAAGCAGGAGCCGATTTCACTCATCCAACATCAGAACTTCCGCTTCTTCTTCTTCTGCGCCCGCTCTCTGCTCTTCTCTGCAATATCCCTCTTCAGCTTCTCGCGCCGTATATTTGCACGTTCCTCGGACTCCTCACGCCCCTGCTGCTCTACCTTCTCTGACTTGACTTGCGTTCGGGACTGCCTACCATCCTCAGTCTCTGTCATGTGATGAACTGGTGAAGCCTCCCCCGTCTCTCGCGGAGACTTTCGAGAGCTTTCAATAGCTGCATCAGAATCTGCCTGCGCGCTCTGAGACTCATTTTGTGGCTTGCTGCCAAACATGCCAACTCGAGGCTTCGTCCTTCCGCGTGAAGCGTGATCAGCATCGGCTGGTGGAAAGAAGGGCATCTTGGCATCGCGCTCCAGATTGTATAAACCTTGGCCATGTCTGGGCGTGGAGTCTTCGAATGGCTCTCCATCTGGCGTTGGAGAGCTTCGCGTCTTACGTCCAAATGCGCCAAGCTTGCGTCTACCCTGATCAGGCTTTGCTGGCGACGAATTGAGAAGCTCTGCCTTCGCAGACTTTGAATCAAGCCCAGGAGTTTGTGACCGTAGTCTACCTGCGAAGGCCCCTACATCCGAACCTGCTTGGTGAGTCGAACTCGAAGGTACTACTCTCGCCTCTGTGCCTTCGTGAGCAACTTCATCTGAAAGTTGCTGTGGACGTAGTGAAATTTCCCCTCCTGGTATTCTGAGTTTTTGCTTTGAACATAATTGGACATCTTGAGCTCGGCTATCTGTTACCTGTTGGGACTGTGATGATGCTCGCCCGTACGATAACGTTCCACTTGTATCAGAACCATGCTGGGGAAAGGCCTCAGGCTGCGCAGCTCTTTGACAAGGTGCATCGAGATCGTCTTCATCCTCTGTCTCCTCGTCTGTTGGGAATGATGGCGCTGTGAGCTGCTGCCGGATACCATCGTTCTCTTGACTCCCCTGCGCTGCAGGATGAGTACCGTCCTTGTTTTGATGGAGCAATGGCGATTGGCAACCAGCAGTCCGAGACCCGGTATCGTCTTGAGTCGCTACATACTGATGCAGCACAGGTGCGCCTCGGGGTCGCCACCAAATACCATGAGTATCTTTGTGTGCGTTGATCAGACCTGCTTCGGGCAAGTTGGCGAGTATAGTGTTCATCATGTCCACTGAGAGATCTTCCTCAGTGTCCTTGGTACCAGCAGCTTGCCACTTGCGGGGGTCGAATTCTGCCAGGCCTTCGACATGGCTAGCTAGCTGTGCTCTCTTCGTGGCTTTGGTTGATCGAGGATTCGACGCTCCAGGGAATACCTGTCCAAGATCTTGCCCAACGTTCTCCAGCTTGTCAGCAATCTTCCCGATCACGCGATCCTTATGGCCGAGCTCAGCGATCAGATATCGAACTTGAGACATTAAGTTGTTGGCATGGACGAGCAGAGGTGTCAGTATGGTATTTTTGAAGACACAGGAATCATCGTTGTCCACGCGGCGCAGCTGCATAGTCCATTCGAAAGTAGGTAATGAACCTGGCAAAGGTGCCGAGATGCTTAGCTCCAGCCCGTCCTGTGCCCCCAAAGGCTCGAGATGGACAGTTGTGTTAGGTTCACCGTTCAGGGCACTGTTGAACTTGGAGAGAAATTGATGATATTGGTCGTCATCTTCGCTGGGATCTATACTGGTGCCTTGATCGCTCGCACTCTTAAGCAGCTCGTCTCTACTCAGACAGCCTGACCACAGACGGTTCAGATCTGTAAGCTCCAATGCGCACCGTCCGGCATCCAAACGCGCCCTCAAGAAGAGCGGAGGATAGTCGCCTTCGATGGCGAGCGACTTCCACGGCCGCGCGATGGCCATACTGTATGCGAATCAACATGATGTGTGTTGTCGAGGAAGACGCGAAAACCACGGTGGAGTGCAGTGCACACGGTTGCTATCGGATAGATCCGAGCAATTGATGACATAATCACGAGTCCCCATCCTCACTCCACACCACTGACACTGACTTCACCGAGAATTGTTTGTGAACATTCACGAATTACGTCCATAACCGATTACTCCGCATCTGCTCGAATAACCTGCAACTGAAGCCGCGCGCGACGTAGCACCATTCATCTTCCCTGCCGGAGCGAAGCTTGCGCGAAAATGTCACGCTCCACGATACCCAGGAAGCGATCGGCGGATGCCCAAGAAGATGCGTGGGTGGCAGACGAGGACCGATTCGTGCTACAGCAGACGAAGAAGAAATCAGCCATTAGAGCAAGAGCCGGCAGAGCCCAGCCGATAGACTGGTTGGCAGTGACGTTGGCGGTCATCGACCCCGAGCGCAATCCGCTGGGCGACGAGGTGGATGTCGATGAGCTGGAGACTGTGGATCCCGAAGCAGTGTTCGAAGGCTTGAACGATGAACAATTAGGGGAACTAGAAAGGGGTATCGACACATACGTTACGCTGGAGAAGAGCAAAAGCAATCATGACTATTGGACTGTAAGTGTGTCTCCTACGCGACGGGTTCGTTGGTCGACTTTTCCAATATGCTGACAGACCGCTAGATGATGAAGACAATCTGCGAAGATCGACGAAAGGGCGCTCAAGGCGCACAATCGACCGCGAGAGGTGTGGGCGCCGTAGCATCAGATCTGGACAAACTTCTCGGTCCCAAAACACTGGAAGAACTGGAGAAATTGGAACGACAAATCCGGGGCAAGCTCTCATCCAATGAGCCAATTGATACTGACTACTGGGAACACCTGCTGAAGAGTTTGCTCACTTACAAAGCTCGAGCCAGACTGCGAAAAGTGTCTCAATCCATCCTGGAAGCGCGGTCTGGCGGTTTGCGCAAACAGCAAGTCGCGGACGCGGAAGAACTCAAGTCACGGTTACTAGCTCATCTGGAGATCTCTGGTGACGGCAACGCAGCTCCAGATCCTGTCGACCAAGCTGATAGACATGCGCTCGACCCAGAATCGCTGTTGCGATTGCGTCCGGAAGACAAGTCATTGACCGCAATGACCGCCAAGGAGTTTGCGCAGCAATTGGCTGATGACAGGCGAAAGGTGCTGAGAACAGGGTTTGTGCCGTGCCGCAAGGACTCTGCCGCACTGGGTAGTGGAGGACACATCGCAAAGCGCGCCCGAACAGATGGCGGCGAAACAGCCCCCTTTCAATCTGCTTTTGAACGTGCAGTGGCGCGAGGTCTTAGCGAGAACGAAGAGCTCTTCGCTCAGGAAGTGGCAGTCATTACCAAAAACCGCGCACAATGGGCTCAGCAATATCGGCCTCGTAAACCGAAATATTTCAACAGAGTCTTGCTCGGATACGAGTGGAATAAGTATAATCAAACCCACTACGACCACGATAATCCTCCACCAAAAGTCGTACAGGGATACAGGTTCAACGTCTTCTTCCCGGATCTGGTGGACAAAACAAAAGCACCCACTTATCGCATCGAGCGTGAGAACGGCAGGAGGCGAGGAGAGACGTTGGCGCCAGCAGGAGAGGATGACACGTGCTTGATTCGTTTCATTGCCGGTCCGCCCTATGAAGACATTGCCTTTCGCATCGTGGACAAGGAGTGGGATTACAGTGCCAAACGCGAGCGCGGGTTCAGGAGCAGTTTTGACAAGGTATGCACCGACCCCTATTTCTACATTCGTGTCGCGCATGAATCTGTACATGAGCATTGGGATCGGCAACACACGAAAGTGGGCCGGACAATGAGAACGAAACTGACGTTTTGACCAGGGCATATTACAGCTTTACTTCATGTTCAAAAAGGTAAGTGGCTCGGCGAAGTCGTGCGTGCCACTTCGACTGACCACGTGATTACAGATTTACTACAGAAAGTAGGCCACGAAACTGCACTCAGCCACCTCTTTGAGTGACCCCTCCTCACTGAAACTGTACTTGGTGTCAAAAGTCCGCGAAATGGTGTGTCACGATATTTCAGGATCGACAGCGGGCGCTGCAGCCACTGAACGTGGCTGCACACGTTTCGCAGCGCCTGTCAAGACTAGCGAGGAGATTTCTACGAATCAACATTTTCTGACACCTGCTGTGCCTGCGCGACGACTGCACATTTGTGCCTGTCTTCTCACGTTGACAGCATCACGGCGCGAGACACGCAATGCTCACCACAACAGCGTTGACAGCTGCCGTGGTCCCATCCCTGCAGGATTGTGCGCCCTTTTACCACACTGCAGTCGGATCGAACAATGAATAGCGCCATCTGAGACACCTTTTCGGCGCACGAAAGATCGAGAGCATGGGTGCTGCAGGGTGCATGCGGGAACATGCACCCAAAGCCCGGGAGCGCGCATGATGTGTGGCGCGAGGCAGAGTGTTCTGTCCTGCGCTGAGTGCAACACCAGGACGGATTACAGCCGCCAGGGACGAATCTTGAGGAGAGAGGGGCTCGCTGTTCATCATCTCAGGAATGGCGTACCTTATACCATCAGCTAGTCCAAAGCAAACGTCAAACATTGCATATCGTTCTACCAAGCGGAGCACTGTGGAGCATGACAAAAAGGCATTGACGATTGCATACCCGTCTAGGGCGCCTTTTTCCGCGCGAACCACTTCTAGAAGGCTGAGATCCCCGGTCCATGTCCAGTGCGTGCGGGCGCCATTCCCAGAGCCGCGACGGCATTGCACTACCATTACAAAAGGCCGAAGCCTAGGCAGTATGCGCGGGCCCGTGGGACTGCTGCACACGCGGGAGTCACCCTTCAAGCTGCTCCAACGACGCATGTGTCGCTCTGTGTGACCCAGGTCCATGACCACACCAGCAGACGTTGTGCGTGCCGGTGCCGCCATCCAGTGTCTGCATAAGTCTGGAGGCGGGCTCCCGGGCCATGCCATCCATGTAGGCAGGGTTATTCCTGATGTCGTCTTTCTGTCAGACAAAGACACCTCTGTTGGTCGTCAGAGCCTCTTCATTGATACTGTTTGCGTGCAGAAGCGCGGGCAGAGGCTCACATATCAGATCACAATGGCTACTGCGCCGGCAGTCATGGGCGTGCAGCCGAAAATAAGACCATGTGGACGGGCATGCGCTGGCGACAGCAAAGAGTGTATCCGTGACAATGACCCCTTTGGATGCACGCGCGAGATGCGACCAGGGCATTTTCCAAATAGACTGCAAAAGGCTGCAGCATCGTCGGTTTTGTCCATATCTTTCTCGCCCTCTTCTCTCCTATTCCACCCCTTGACTGTGCTCGGTAACGATCTGACTGTTCGCCGTTCGTGGGACACGTGCATGACCATTGTTAAGCATCACAGAAGCCGACTTTTCTTACCCGGTCGTCAACCACTCGTGCCACACCGCTCCGCCCACGCACCAGTCACGACGCTGATAATCGCCCCGAGCTCCCTGCTTCCATTCACTCTGCACATCACACTTACTCACCACCACGCCCCTTCGACGCGCCACACCACACGTCGCGACACGACCATGGAAGTTGAGGCAGCCTCATGGCCGTCCATTGAGCATGGCGCTGCCATATCAGGTGACGGCGGTGGCACAGAGCCCGCCGACCATCCACGGCAGCCTTCGCAGTCGCTTGACCAACAAGCCGCCGACATTCTCAAGCTCTTCGGAGAAACGAACGACGACTGCACCAACATACCAGCAATGGGCATGGAGTCCTTCCTCTTTGACGACTCGCTGGCGCCGCAGTTTGGAGCTATGGACCAAGACAACACTCATATCGCGCCGCTGGCGTCTTCCAACGGTGGCAGCTCCAGCTCTTCTTCGACATACGACTCGAATATGAATCATCTCTCATTCCGGCCATGGTCAACGAGATCCGACCCACTCTCTTTCGGGTACCAGCAGACCGCCCTTCAACCCGCTCCGCAGTGGGTGCCCGACACACGATTCGACCAGCCCATAACCTTCACACATCATGGCGGTGACGGACTCGGTATACACATGCCGCCGACTTCGAATCCTGTAGTAGTGCCAGCCATCGATCGGTTTGACGGGGGCGCCTTTGTGGACCATCACGCCTCGCCGATCGATGCGCGCGATGACTATGGAAGACAAAATTTCTCCAATGGCTGGCAACACCTGGAGCAGAGCGTGCCCACTCCCGAAAACATCTTTGGTGACGAAGCCGAAGAAGACGGTGCGGACTCCGCGGATCCTTGCTACGCGCAGCTGCTTCACAAGTGCCTCAAAGAGGCGCCGCAACACACACTATCACTTCGCGAGTTGTATGACTGGGTAGCTCAGCACAGTCAAAAGGCCAAAGATCCGAACAACAGAGGATGGCAGAATAGTGTTCGCCACAATTTGTCCATGAACGCTGTAAGAAACATTCCAGTCCCTTCTGCTCCTTTTCGTGTTATTGTGGCTAACGTGTGCTTCTTCTCTGTCCCTGCAGGCTTTTCAACGCGTCACAGACCGAACCAGCGCCAGCAAGAAAGGTAGTCTCTGGCGCTTGACCGAAGAAGCTCTACGAGACGGTGTGATATCCACAACCCGCTACCGTAAAGACCCCAAACGCAAGCCCGAGCGCCGCGCAGTCCCAGCATTGAACCGTCAAGCTTCTGGCGCCAAAGGAGGTCGAGCTACTCGAGATGCCAGTCGCATGCGTCAGCAGCAGCAGCAGCAACAGCAGCAACAAAACTATCGAGGACCTGTCAGCACAAACGTCCCAACATCATCAACTCGCTACATGCGCCGCTCGGACCGCTACCACCCAAATTTCCCTTCTCCACAACAGCAGCAGCAGCAGCAGCAGCAGCAAGGACAGAACGGTTATGCTACGAGTAGTCCTTACTCAACACCTCAATCGCCAGCAACACATCCAGGCTTCATGCCCCCCTACCCCACCAGCTGCCAATTCCCGCTCATCACACCCACCAGTCTTCCCTCTTCACCCTACTTCTCCATCTACCAACCAGATGATGACAATGATAACAATAACTCTCCGAACCTCTTCCAGCAACAACAACAACGACCCCCACCACCACTCCCACACCAACAAGACTACCCCGTACACGGTCATGGTTATCAGCATCCTCACCTGCAAGGATACCATCAAGCCACCCCGGAAGACTTCCTCACCCCTCCTCCTCCTCCCTCTGCTCCCTCTGCTCCTTCCGCCTCTTCCGTCCTTTGCGACGGAGTCAACAAACCAGGAGAAGGAGGCGGAGTGGGGCCCGCAGGTGAAATATCCAGTTTTGAATTTCTTCCGCTGGAGAATTCTCATCTGCGCCACCATCACCATCATCATCATCCTCATCAGCAAGGAATGGAAGGTGGAGTGGGAAACGGAGGGGTGGGGGATTGTTGTTCGGTGATCAGGATCCGGAACTTGTTCTCTTCCTTCGCCAGGGCCAGGGAGAGGGTCCGGGTCCGGAACAGGGTCAGGGACGGTATGAGATGGCGCAGACTCCGACGCCGAGTTTGATGACGGAGGCGAGTTTTGGGACGGATGGATGAGAGTGAGAGGGGGGAGGGGGGGAGCGGGGGGGAGCGGGGACGGGAGTGGGTGTGGGAGTGGGATAGACAATGGAGGGGATATGAAGAAGAAGAAGACGAAGAAGCAGACGAAGAGGAAGAAGTTGAAGAACAAGTTGAAGAACAAGTTGAAGAAGAAGAAGACAATGTCGACGACGAAGATGTTCACCACGCCCCGAGTTTCCTTGTCCGGTCTTGGAGGCTCTTGGTGTTGATATCTGGGATAAGAGCGGTTGATTAGATAGCATGCAGCATGCAGCATGCAGCAGCAGCAGCAGGAATGAACAGCTCACTCGACCGTAGGTGAAAAAAAAAACTCTGCATTTCAGGAACTACATATACCTGATGGGATTGGACTGTGAAATCAACTGGAAATAGAGAACCAGACACAGGATGGTGTTGGTGTTGGTGTTGGTGTCTGTACAGTTAAGGTAGGTAGGTAGGTATGTATGAATGGACTGACTACCTATATGTACCTACATTACCTACATGTACCTTACCTTGGCAGTTACTTTTCAATTCTCCATCAATCGCCACTCTGGCGCCAAGAGCACGATGGAATTAGAATTAGGCTCACGGCATGTTTCGGCATCTGATTTTGCTGTGAGTGGTTTTCTTTCTTTCTTTCTTTCTAGTGACTGAGGTGGTACAGTAATAAAACAACAAAAAAAGGGGGGGCGTGAAAGGGAAAGGAGAGAGAAAAGGAGAGAGAAAGGAGAGATGCCCATGGGGCACGGGGGAGAGTCAGATGGAGGTGGGGGATTTGTGGGGAGAGAGGGTCCAAATTTGACTAATATTGACTCGGAGAATTACCACGAATTGACTAAAACACCATTCACATGTGAGCGATCCTCGGCTATGCACATGGTACCACGTCGGCAATAGCGTCTAGATGCGGCTCTACAATTTGCATATGAAACCTCCCTCCAATAATCTGTCATGGTCGATATATCCTCTCCCACTCCAACACCCACACCCACTCCCACACCCACTCCCACCCTCTAACTTCAACATCATGGCCTCACTTGCAAAGACTCTCCGCCCTCTGGCTCGAGCCACGCCACAATGCACCGCCCGCGCCTCTCTCCATCGCTGCACTACGACACCCTTCGCAGCAACACGACGACCATCACTCCCAGCTCCAGCCGCCTCGCGCTGCCTCTCGACCACTCCCTCGCGCCGGAATGACCACGACAGCATCGACCTCGACTCGCTCCCACCCACACCCATCTTCCACCTCTCCGACACGGAATTGGCCATGCAAGAGTCTGTACAAAAGTTCGCCAACGACGTGATCCTCCCCAAAGTTCGCGAGATGGACGAAGCCGAGAAGATGGATCCCCAGATTGTCGAGCAACTCTTCGAGCAAGGTCTCATGGGCATCGAGATTCCCGAAAAATACGGCGGCGCCGGCATGAACTTCACGTCCGCCATTGTCGGAATCGAAGAGTTGGCCCGAGTGGATCCTTCTGTCAGTGTCATGTGCGATGTACACAACACGCTCGTCAATACGGCTATTCTGAAATGGGGCAGCGAGGAGAGCAAGAAGAAGTGGCTGCCGAGACTGGCGACGGAGACGGTGGGGAGTTTCTGCTTGAGTGAGCCCGCGAGTGGGAGTGATGCGTTTGCGATGAAGACAAAGGCGGAAAAGACGTCGGACAGCTACATTATCAATGGATCGAAGATGTGGATTACGAATTCGATGGAAGCGGGCTTCTTCATTGTGTTTGCGAACTTGTTCCCTGAGAAGGGATACAAGGGCATCACGGCGTTCTTGGTGGACAAGGAGAATTCTGGTCTGAAGATTGCGAAGAAGGAGAAGAAGTTGGGTATCAAGGCTTCGTCGACTTGCGTGATTGATTTTGACGATTGTACCGTTCCTCATGGCAATTTGTTGGGCAAGGAAGGTGATGGATACAAATATGCCATTGGCTTGTTGAACGAAGGGCGTATCGGTGAGTCCCCAAGTCACATTCTTCTCCATCCCTGATAAAAGAAAAGGAAAACAAAAAAAAGAAAAGAAAAGACATACAATGGCTAACATCAAGTCTCAGGAATCGCAGCACAAATGACCGGCCTCGCCCTCGGCTCCTTCGAGAACGCGGCCAAATACGTATGGAATGATCGTAAGCAATTTGGCAGCCTCGTGGGCGAATTCCAAGGCATGCAACATCAACTCGCGCAGGCGTGGACGGAAATTACGGCTGCGCGAGCACTCGTCTACAACGCGGCGCGAAAGAAGGAGGCGGGGCAAGACTTTGTCATGGATGCAGCCATGGCCAAATTGTACGCTTCGAACGTGGCGGGCAAAGTGTCGGGGCAAGCGATTGAATGGATGGGTGGCATGGGCTTTGTGAGGGAGGGCCTGGCGGAAAAGTATTGGAGGGACAGTAAGATTGGGCAGATTTATGAGGGCACGAGTAATATCCAGTTGACTACGATTGCCAAGTTGTTGCAGAGACAGTATACGTCGTAGTAGTAGGAGTAGTAGTGGTGGTGGTGGTGAAGTGAAGTGAATACCTGATCTTTGGTCACCATGTGGATAGGAGGTAGGAGACACTCAAGATTTCAGAAGCGCCATTCTGCACCGTACTACCTCCTAGGAGGTCAGGGAGGTACATGTACCTCCTACTGTATGTTCCGACTTGCATCATCAATCAATACATGTACATGTTGTACTTGTTTGTACCTGTGGTTGCGATGATTTACCCCCAACAACAAACGTTGCTCGGCCTCACTCTCTCCAGCTCTGTAGCAGCGCTAGCCGCCAATGTTGCCCAAGTGGCCAGAAATGCCTTCACTCATGCGATCACGAACGATACGGCTGCGATTGCGAATCAGACTTTTGATTATGTCATTGCTGGTATGTACCTCGACATGATGATCAACACATATATATATATATATATTATAGGCTGACTCCAGTGCCAGGCGGTGGTCTCACCGGTCTCACGGTTGCGAGCCGTCTCACCGAAGATGCCGCCGTGTCCGTCCTGGTGATTGAGGTTGGTTATGATATGCACGAGGATCCGCGCGTCTCTGATGTCCGCACATATGGAGCGGCCTTCAACACCAGCGAGCTCGACCACCAAATCCACTCGACGCCCATCCCCTGGCAGAACAATGCGTCCCTCCTCCTCGTCGCCGGCAAGACGCTGGGTGGCAGTGGCTCTATCAACGGCGCTTCGTGGACCAAAGGAGCAGCTTCACAGTACGATATCCTCCCGCTTCTGACGGGCGATGACTCTTGGGGCTGGCATGACTTCAACCAGTACATGTTGAAGGCAGAGGCCTTTAACACGCCCCAGCTGCAGCAGCAAGTCGTCAAGGGTGCGGACTATGAGCCTACCGCGCATGGCTTCAACGGATCTGTGCAAGTCTCATTTGGCGCTGGCATGTATGGTGGCACGCAAATACCTGCGCTCGAAGCCTGCGAGAAAATATGGCCTGGCTTCACTCGCAACCCTGATGCTGCCTCGGGACGGACTACGGGAGGGACCATCATTCCCAACATGGTGCACTCGGACGACCATCAGAACCGCTCGAGCCCTTTCACTACATACGCCCAACACCAGGTGGAGCAGAGGCACAACTTTATCATTCTGACGGGACATCGTGTCACCGACATTGTCTGGGAATCACGCTCTCGCAACAGCACTGGTGCGCCTCTCCGTGCTGCAGGCGTACACTTTCAGCATTCACCCACCTCCCCTGTGCAATACGTCCACGCTGGACGAGAGGTTTTCCTCGCCGCAGGGAGCTTGCAAAGCCCTCAGATCCTCGAACTCTCCGGTGTAGGCGACCCCGACGTCCTGAGCGCAGCCGGCATCGACGTCCAGCTCGAACTCCCTGGTGTCGGCAAGAATATGCAAGAACAAGCCAAAAACAATGTCCTATACCAACCTCGTGCAGGCATCGACTTTGGCAACGGCACCGGTCCATCCTCTGCCATCGCCTTCCCTTCCGCCCACGAACTCCTGGGCAACTCCTCGGCCCAATCCTGGTTCTTCGACGCCATCTCCACCGTCCACTCCTTCTCCGCCCTCCTCACCGAACAATCCCTCGTCTCCTCCAACCTCTCCTCGACCAAACTCATCCTGCTCGCCCAAATCCAAAATCTCTTCGCCACCACCGACTCCGCCGCCGCCGAAGCCTTCTTCACCGTCAACCCCGACCACACGCAAGTCGGCATCGACAACTGGAACCTCATCGTCCTCTCCCGCGGCACCGCACACATCCAGTCCTCTGACCCATGGACCCACCCGGTCGTGAACCCGCACTACTTCCTCCACCCCCTCGACCTCGCGTTCCAAATCGCCATCAACAAGGCCTCTCGCGCCGTCTTCGAAACGGCGCCGCTGAGCGACTACGTCGAAAGCGAAGTCCTGCCGGGCTACGACGTTGTGCCTCGCGGCGCGGACGATGCGGTCTGGGAGGCGTGGATCAAGACGTCTTTCACGAGTGTGTGGCATTATGTGTCGAGTTGCGCCATGATGAAGCGGGAATTGGGCGGCGTGGTCAATTCGAGATTGAGAGTCTATGGCACGCGGAATGTGAGAGTGGTCGATGCGAGTGTGCTGCCGATTCAGTTGAGTGCCCATTTGAGTAGTTCGTTGTATGGAGTTGCGGAGAAGGCGGCTGATATGATTCGGGGGGATTGGGAGGAGGGGAAATAGATGGTGGGGGGTGAGGGGGGAAGGGAAGGGAAGGGGAAGGGGAAGGGAAGGGGAAGGGGAAGGGGAAGGGGAAAGGGAAAGGGGAAAAGGGAAAGGGAAAGGGAAAGGGAAAAGGGGTGAGATGGACTTGCTGTTTGTCGTCGTCCCTCGTGGTTGGGACGGACAAGATCAGTAGATATAGTGTAGTGGATTACATTGTACAAAGTCTATAGAGCATAGCTAATGATAGCGAGAGAGAGAGAGAGAGAGAGAGAGAT
>JH792649.1:5640-24571 GCA_000291705.1 Sphaerulina populicola P02.02b | reverse complement strand
TATGTCTGTTTGTATCAAACAGATCTTATAAGTTATATATTACGTAGTTTGGAAGTTACTTGAGTTATATATACTAATATACTCTAGGTTAGATACCTAATATGCCTAGGTTATATAATATGCCTAATATACCTAGTATGCCTAGGGTATCTAATATACCTAACATGTATTACGTATATAGGTTAGCTAATATAGGTTACCTAATATGCCTGAGTTCTGTAGTTCTATCAACATCCCCCTACCTTAGTACTAAGGCATTAATCCAATCCGGCTAATAAGAGCCCTCGAAAAGGGTATTAGTTGTTATAGGTATTGTTTTTATTACTACAATCGACTCTTTACTACGATCGTGAAGGTCGTGCGGTCGCTCAGTTATGTAATCGACTCGTTACTGCCGTCGTACGGTCGTTACTATTGCCCGCCCTCGTATACCCTAAGAGCCTTTCTGAACTCTACGAACGCTAGTCGTAGTAGTAGCTTCGTAAGCCCGTCTGCGACTATACGGTTCGTCGGTATCTATTGAATATCTACCTCTTCACTTTCTATCTTCTCGTACTACTAGCGCTCTTGAATAGCGATGTATTTCGTCCGCGAGTAATGCGCCTATAGGTTCTTCGCGAGTGCGATAGCCCCGGTATTATTACCGAAGATTACTGTCGCTTGTGTCTGCCCTTTACCTAACTGTTCTAATAGCCGTCTTAACTAAATCGCCTCTTTATATACTTAGGTCTAGCCTATTAGTTCGGCTTCGTAGGTAGAAAGTACTACCGTAGGCTATCGTTTTGAGCTCTACGTAATAGCGCCGCTACCTAGGTTGAACGTATAACCGGCGGTTAATCGTCTCGTATCGGTATCGCCGGCCTAATCGGAGTCGGTATAGCCGTAAAGATCGGTAAGTTCGCCCGTAAATATAAGTTCGTAGTGAATAGTGCTACGGAGATAACGGAAGATGTCCGTTACTACTACGTAGTGTTCGGCCGTCGGGTTACTAGCGAATCGACTTACTACTAATACTACGTATGCAATGTCTGGTCGTATGCCTAGTATCGTATATATAAGTAAACCTACTACGCTCTAGTATTTAGTACGGAATACGTCGGTAGCTTAATAGCCGTTCGGTACGGGTATTAGTTTTCGGCTCGGATCGAGTAGAATAGCTTTGATCTTTACGTTGTTCTATATGTCGTATCTCTTCAAGAACTGCTCGATATAGTCACTCTAGCTTAGGTAAATAGTGCGTATAGCGCGGTTACGTTTAATCGTTATGCCTAAGTAGTAATAGTATAGCCCTAGGTCGCTTATCTCGAATCGATTACTAAGGTGTTTCTTTACGCTATTGATTTCCGTAATGTATAGACCTACAATAAGTAAATTATCTACGTAGACTACGATAAATGTTTTACCCTTTACGAACACACTTATGTCTGCGTCTAGAGTAGTGAATCCGGCTGCTTCTAGGTACGTAGTTAATATAGCGTACCAAATGCGAGGTAACTATCGGAGTCCGTAAAGTGCTTTGAGTAGTAAACAGACGTTGTTGGTTCCGTCGGTGAATCCGTCCGGTTGTTCTATATAGATAGGCTCTTTACTATCGAGGGTGCCGTAAAGAAACGCTGTCTTTACGTCTATCTGCTCGATTTCGTAGTCTCTAGCTATAGCGATAGCGAATAGTGCCTTGTAGCTTATCGGCTTTACGACTAACGCGTAGGTTTCGAGGTATTTACTATCTTGTATAAACCCTTTTACTACCTAGCGGCACTTATACTTTACTGTATTACTAATTCGTTTGATTTTGAATACCTACCTGCCTTTAAGGATCTTACTATTGGCTTCTAATCGTTTGATTACTCGCTATACCGCGTTGCGCTGTAGTGAACGGTGTTCGTCGTCTAGTACGGGCTTCTAGTTACTCTATCTGCCGCTACGGAGCTTAGCGTCGTCGTATATAGACGGCTCGTACGGCTCTGTAGCTAGTGAATAGCTTATAAGTATAAGAAGCAGTAGGTTGAATTAGGCGGTATCGTTAGTAGCGTTACTTTCGTATTGCTAATAGAGGTGTCTCGGTTTGCGCTATCGTTTGCCTTCTTAAATAAGTTCGGCTATCGGTACGTTAATACCGATTGTTTTGGGTCGTATGTTTGATACGTGCCCCGGAGGTATAGATAGTAGTAATTGCTCGTAGCCTAGCTATAGTAACTCGTAGTCTCGTAACTCGTAGTTCGTAGACTCGTAGTTCGTAGACTCGTAGCCTGTCTATAGTAACTCGTAGCTGTAGTAACTATCGCTCGTTATAGGGCGAGTTCTTTTTGATAATAGTAGGTAACCTATTGTTAGTCGTTTTGAGGATAGACCCGCTTTTTCTAGTAACCCCCCGGATTTAGCCGGGGTGTTAGCGGAAATGATTAGTTATTGAGCTGTTTCTACTGTTTCTTTGTCTCCCTCTAGCTCTACTGCCGTATTATCTGCGTCGTTACTATCGCTCGCAGTAACGCTAGTATAGTTAGGGTATAGTTCATCGAAGTCTACGTCGAAGCGCTATTATAGACGCCTAGGGTTCTCGGAAGTAACGAGGTAGTGCCCGTTACCTTTGAACCCTAGTAACTGTTCGATTCTAGCCTTAGTTCTAATTAACTTGTTTATATCTGCAGTTAATCGGTAGACGTATACTTTGCAGCCGATGATTCGTATATTGGCGAGGTACGGTTTGTTGCCCGTCTATGCCTCGTATAGAGTGACTGTTAATCTACGACATAGTAATCGGTTCCGTAGATACGTAATTCCGTGTTCGATTACTAAGGACTAGTAACGTAGATCAAGGTTTAGTAAATATAGTATAGTAGACTGCGTTTTCTGTTCGATTACTTTATTGTATACTTCGGCGATACCGTTCTACTAGTATTGTTCGGTGCTAGACAGATATAACGTAATCCCCCTATTTCGTAGCTATCTAAGGTAACTGTCGCTTATATTCTTACCTCCCCTATCTTGGATAAGAAGGGTCGTAAAGCATTCGGGGGTACTGTTTGTAGTAATGAATTCTTTAATAGTAACTAGCGCGTCGGAGCGTCGCTAAATTGGTTTGGTGATTCCCTATTAGCTCTAGTTATTAATAATGCTAATAAAGTATTTGTAGCTATCGAATGACTCGATTAGTACGTATACTACGTCGGTGTAAATAACGTCCATTTTGTAACGTCCGCGCGGAAGGTAATAGTTGTATGGTTTCGATGACTGTCGACCGAGTACGCAGCTTTCACAAATGTAGTAACTATCGTTACGTGTTGTTTCTATACCCGTAGCTATAGTTCGGAGCTTAAGTAACCCGCGCTCGCTAAGGTATACTATTCGCTTATACTATAGTCGGAGTGATTTGTCTACAGAGTAGGCGGCTCTATAGAACCCGGAGCCGGTAATTGATAGTTAAGATAGTCATTCTTAGTATATGTCTAGTATTAATAGGCCGCTAGTAATAGTAGTAGTAAATTCGTTACCTCCGTATGCTTAGGTAAAACTGAGGCCGTTACTAGTTTTCGTAATACTTTGGATGTATAGCTATATAGCGTTGAGTAATAGAAGGTTGACGCCTACGCTTAGTGAATACTACGTGTTAGGTATCTAGATCTACCGACTATTCCGACATCGAATTCGTAACGTACCCTAGCCTACTAGTCTGAGCTTGGTACTACTAATGCCGTTTGATTCTACGGAGTCGATAGTATCGTAGGTTCCGTCGATAAATAGATCTTTGCGGCCGATAAGTGATCCGGTCGCTCCGCTATCGAGAATGAAGCAGTCGTAAAGGTTGATACCTCGGTAAATAGCTATATATTCGCGAGTAGCGTCGTAGGAGGTAAAGTATATAGCTTCACCTGTTAGCAGCACGTTGTGTCGTTCTTTACTCTTTGCTATTGCTGCCTTGTCTCCGAATACGGCGTCGTCGGTAGTTTTTCGCTTTTTGTCTAACGTAGCGGTCGTAGCAGCGGTAGTAGCGTTATTGTTTCGGTCGATCTAACCCTAAGGTGCCTTACTAGCGTCTACAGTCTAGTATGTACCCTTATGTCGTTTGCTATAGTGTTTGCAGATAGGGTAATCGAAGGTTCGTCGTTATTAGTTGTAGAGCGTTATATTACTATCGCTCTAGATCCGACTAGTATGTTCTTCTACCTTTCTTCGTACGATAGCGAGGCTGACTACTACCTAGGGCACGCTATTAGTAACTATTAGAACTAGTAAGTACTGTAGGTTAAAGGCCGTAATGAACTCTTTGAACGCGTTACTTAGTCCGCTAAGGTAAGCCTATACTAAGTATGACTCTAGTAGTACTAGTCGATCGTGAATAGCGACTATTCCGTCGTAAAGTTCGGTGAACTTGGCGCTATAGTCGGAGATATTAGTACAGCTAGCGAGTAAGAGTATCGTAAAGCTATAATACAGTTCTTAGTAGCGGCCTAAGCCGGCGATCTCGAATTCGGGTCGTAAACGTATATCGATAGCGGTTAAAATAGGTTCGTAGAGTAATTCGGCTATTTCGAGTAGTAAGCGAGCGATCAACCTACAGTATTCCTTTACTAGCGCGTAGGCGCCGAGCTGCTTCTCGTTCTAGCTCTCGAGTCGTTGTTCGTAGGCTTTATCGCTCTCGCCGGGTAGTATTACTACTAGAGTGTCGTCGGTAGCTAGTGTAATAGTAACTTCTTGGCGCTAGATAGGGGTGAATTTGCCGGTCGAAACGGTAGCTCCGTAGCTACTAAGAATGATTTTGTTAACAATACGCGAGCGCTAAAGTGTCTACTATAGTAGGCTATCAAGGCGAGTAAGTAGTAGTGATCGTATGTTGTCGGTTATAATAATAGCGACGGTAATAGAGCTGTCGATAGTGAAGTGTACAAGGGAGTAGTTGATGATCGTAATGAGCGTAATAGGCGTAATAAGCGTAATGAGCGTAATGGACGTAGTCGTAATAGTAGTATATACTATTCGAGTGTTAGTATCGATTTGTCTTTATAGAGGTAGATTGCTATCGTCGTCGTCGCTATTGTCTCGCTTATATCTGTATCCGTGATTCGTATTACTACGTAACTTCAGTTTTTCTTGATTTTTTCTCTGTTCGGTATCGTAAATCGGTCGGTTTCCGTATTTGCTATATATCGGTCTGTTTCTGTATGTTTGCTGCGTACTGTATGTTAGTATAGACGTGTTATCGATAGGTTAATAGATTTTTTGTAATATAGTATATTAGTATAGTAGTGTAGGTTAGAAGTTCGTATAGCTCGAAGTTCTATAGTAGGGTGTACGTAACTATCGTACGTAACTGTCGTATAACACGTTCGTATAGTACGATTGGTTCGCTCGTAACTGTCGAATAATACGTCGTATTGTTTGATTAGTTCGGTTCTTATCCGTAATTGTAAGTTATATCTTAGAAGCTTCTAGTACAGTTCTTATAGCCTAAGGCTATACGTTTATCTAATACTAGTATAGAATATACGCGCAGACCGAATTAGGAAGGTTGTTTCTTCTAATAATATATATAATATAGAAACCTACGGAATTCCGGGCTTATAACCTATTAAAGTAAATGAATAAGTTGTATGGTTTTTTGATTAAGTGTCTGTCTAGTAGATATATATATATGTGTGCTGACTTATGTGTGTGTCTGTTTGTATTAAACAGATCTTATGAGTTATGTATTACGTAGTTTGGAAGTTACTTGAGTTATATATACTAACATACTCTAGGTCAGATACCTAATATACCTAGGTTATATAATATGCCTAATATGCCTAGTATGCCTAGGGTATCTGATATGCCTAATATGTATTACGTATGTAGGTTAGCTGATATAGGTCACCTGATATACCTGAGTTCTGTAGTTCTATCAACATATACTACATAACTGTATAGTCTAGTATGCTCGTATCGTAGGTATCTCTCTCTTAACAGTTCGTTAAAGAGTGTGAACTGCTTACTACTCTACGCCCTACGGGGAGGCACGGCCCGCGCAACCCGAGCCTAGTATAAGTAGTAGTACTAGTCCGAGCCTCGCCTAGCCGCCTAATATATCCTCCCCTACCTATATGTCCGTCCCGTAGACACATACACGAAGAAGTCCCAAAGCGTCGCTACTAAGTACTATAACAAACCCCTAGATCCTAAACTACGTCGCCTTCTATAGTAGCTTCTCCCTTAGTAGTAGCAGCTGCGGCTTCCTCCTCGTCCCTAACAATCTCGTCTAGGGCAGACCGGCTAGTAGGTAGGCGGCTGTCGAACTCCCCTATAGCGCCGAAGTAACTCGCGCCTAGAAAGAGCCTCGTCTCCGCCGTCGATATAATCTCAAACTTCTCCCGGAACCGAGTAATAGCCGTTTCCCGCTATCGGCTTACGTACCGTCCCTATTGCTCCCGGTCGAAAGTAGCGATAAGCTCGAGTTCTATTACTACTTCTATGTCTGTCTACAACTTCCGACTAACTAGGGCGTCCGAGATCGGCCCTAAGCTATTAAGTTGAACCGCGGCTAGGAAGCGGTAGGGAATAGGGCTATATATATTCGGATAGCCTAAGGGGCTAGACGGGGGTGCCGTTTGCGTACGGTAGGCCTCCGCAATTTGCTAGTAGGTACCTATAGCGGGGTTCTCTATTTCTCCCGTCTCGGTATCAACGATAGCGACGAACTACGGGAGGACCGTACGGCGGCTGCCCTTACTAGGTAAGGCACTATATAGAACGCGGGGATCAGTTAGCCGTACTCCGTACTCGCGTATAGGCTACGGCGTCTACTCGACCTCTAGGGACGCTAGCATCTCGGGTCTAAGCTCCTTATCTGTAATGTTGTAGATTCGGCTACCCCGTAGCCTACTAGCGTCCTAGGCGGCAGTAACCTACTTACGGAAAACCTCCGGCTTGTATAGTCCCTTAACTACTATTGTATAGTCGTCCGCCGACTTATTGTCAAAAGAAACAGAGCCTTAGACCTAACTAACGCCCTTACCTTTGTATAGCGCGTCTATATTGTAATCAATATATCGGAATCCGGCGGGACTTATGTTCGCTTTACCTTTGTTCTCGTCGTATTAGTACTTAGTATAGTATAGGTACGAGATCAACCGGTAGTTCCTATCCTGCCTTAAGGACGTATAC
Source organism: Sphaerulina populicola P02.02b (assembly GCA_000291705.1). Taxonomy (NCBI): domain Eukaryota; kingdom Fungi; phylum Ascomycota; class Dothideomycetes; order Mycosphaerellales; family Mycosphaerellaceae; genus Sphaerulina; species Sphaerulina populicola. The sequence goes on along the minus strand of JH792649.1, from coordinate 17,437 downwards.
AATACCTAGTATATCGGGTCCTATTGAACGAGCTACTAGGTCAAGCTATATAGCTATGTCCGGTTCTACCTAAGATTGTGCCGGCCGTTAACCTTCCGTAAGTACTAGGAGTATATATCGAATTCCTAGTTAATTTGATCCCGGAGGGTATATACGTATATAAAGACCGACGGGACGACGATAGAGCTATAGCGCTCCTACTCCTCTAGTTCGTACTACTAGAAGGAGAGGTACCGAAGCTTCGGGGTTAGTCCTTCCTTACGTAGCTCCGCGGTAGTAGGCGTCTTTAGTATAGACAAGTATTGCGTCGACAAGAAGGCGTAGGGGCTAAGCGCGTCTCCTACGTATCGCGGGCGGAACGCGAGGGCGAAGCGCTCCGGATACTGTTCCTAATATTCCGTAAACTCCTCCCGGTCCTACGCTTCGTATGCCTCTATTAGGAAGGGGTACAGTATATCGCTCGGGATGTTCGACTTAAGGCCGAAGGCGCGACCGGCGAATGTTCTCGTATAGTGCCTATAGAGGGGCTTTTGTACCTTTTCCTTTAGATACTAGCGCGCAGCCCGGTCGACTTAGGCTTCAGGCTATTAGCGGTCGGGGATCTTAGCGTAGAGACCGACAAGCCGGGAGTTAGTTGAGGCTAGGTATAGGCGATACTTGTAGTCGGTATACGAGGCGGTACCGCCTTTACCCTTAGCTACCTCCTCGTAGGGGATAGTAGTACGGAGGTCCGAGCTTGCGCTAGGCGGGGGGGACGGGCTAGATTCCGTCTCTTTATTAGACTCGGGTCCGGCGTTGCCTAATTCTTCTTCGTCCTTACCGTCGGAGCGCTTAGTACGGCCTACTTCCTCTAGTTCCTATACGTCGTCCGCCTCCGGGTCGAAGCGCTTAGGAAAGAGCTCCTAGAAATCCGCGAACTACCTAAGATCCTACGATTTGTATGCCTCTATTAGGAGAGTACGTAGTAGGTAGCTCGGGATATCCGGCCTAAGGCCGAAGGCGCAGATAGCGAATGTCCTCGTATAGGGGCTATAGAGCGTCTTGTTCTCTAAGTACTAACGCGCGGCCCGGCCGACCTAGGCTTTAGGCTATCGGCTATCGGGGATCTCGGCGTAGAGGCTAACGAGACCGGAGCTGCTTAAGGGTAGGTATAGGTCGTACTTATAGTCGGCGTACGAGGCGGCGCCGTCTTTAGTCTCGTCGTTAGGCGTAGTCTCGGCGCTAGGCGTTAGGTTGAATTCGAAGACTATCGGAAAGTCCTCCTCTAGCTCGGCGGTCGCTACGTCGGCAGCTGTATCGGGGTCGGTATCGGGGTTAGTATCGGCGGGGGTAGTAGCGGGAGTAGCCGCAGCGGGGGCGATAATAACCAACTTAGTAGAGGTAGTAGCGGGAGGGGCGGGCTGTTCGGTAATACCCCGTACTAGGCCGGGGTATAATAGGCGGTAGGTATCGTCGGCGCGCGCCTTTTTCTTCGTAGGCTCGGCCGTAGGGGACTGACTGTCCGACTCCCGTCGGCGCCGCTATAGTAGCTAGGTACTCGTCTCCGCTAGTAGCTAGGCGCTCGTCTCTTCCGCCTACTAAGGCAACTAGGCAATCAACTCCGCTTTAGTCTCTACGTATCCGGTGCTTACGATCTTATAGAACAGCCCGGAGTAGACAAAGCCGAATCGCTATCGTAGTATCTCCCGTACTCGGGGATCCCTAGGGTCGGCTAGCTACTATCCGGCCTGTAGCTTCTACGCCCGTACGTAATCCTTACCCGTAATATTCGTAGTCTTCGGTCGTCCGTTGGCCGGGTTAAGTAGGCGCTAGGCTACGGCTTCTACGAGGGCGGGTATCGTAATGTTTCCGTCGGTCGTATTAGTAGCAAACCGGGCGAGGTTATACGAAGGTTCTGTAGTAAGGAGCACCTCGCGTAGTAGTTCCTAGGTAAGGAACTCTTAGGCTACAGTCTCGTTACCCTTAAACTAGTACTTGGTTACATTGTTGTAGGTATTGCGCCTACGGTCCCGGTAGCTAGACCTACGTTCCGTAGCCTTCGCAAAAGACGGGAATGCCTTCTCGAACCGTAGGCCTAGTAGCGCTAGCTCGTCGTCTACTATAGCGCTAATCTTGTCCCGGACGTCTATACTAAGTCGGTCGTAGATACGCGAGCCGATATCGAACAGCCGGTAAACTGTCCTAGCTGTTTCTCCCTATAGGGCGGGCTTAAGTGTTTAGAGAACGGCTATTAATAACTCTATGTCTGTCGCGCGGCCGAGTACCTCCCGTATAGCCGCCGAGCAATCTGACACCTGCATACCGCCGAGCAACGTCGCGAATGCGCTTCGATTCTGTTCTTTATTAATGCGGGCTAGCTATTGCTCTACTACCCTAGTAGGGGCGGCCTCTCGGCGCGGAGCTATCGCGTATCGTAGTGCTTGTAGTACGGGGGGTAGGTCGGCAGTTCTTAAGTTAGGAAGCGCCGGAGCGCGGGCGGTTCTTGATATAGAGCGCGGGCGGTTCTTGAAGTGCAGGCGGGCGGCGCGTACTAGTCGGTAATACGGTAGGGGGAGTAGTAGTAGAGGGTCAACAAGAACAAACCGTTAGTAGTAAGGGGAGGGATATTAATAAAGAGGAGTAAGTGAAAAAGGAAGAGAAGAAGGCTCTTCAACCCTACTACGCGAGTGAATTGCGGGGAAGTAGCAAATAATAACGCGAAAAGTAACGCGCGCTCGCGAGTGAATATCGAAACGACGCGCAATCAGGCAGTAGCGCGGAAGTGAGGTATAAAGTAAGGCGCCGTAGCGAACGCGAAGTAAGGTAATATAGGGGAGGAAAACAAAGGAGCGGACAAAGGAGGAGCGCGGACAAAGGAAGAGCGCGGCCAAGCTGAAAGCGCTAAAAGGAAGAGCGCGGACAAAGGAGGAGCGCGCGCTAAAAGGAAGAGCGCGGACAAAGGAGGAGCGCGCGCTGAAAGGACAAAGAAGAAGAGCGTCGAGGCGTTTATATATAGGACGTGCCGGCGAGGAATGTAGCGCGTAGAATGTAACGCGCTAATAGTAGAGAGCGATAAATCGCAAACCTTCGGTCGCTAGCTAGGGTACGCTAGGTACGCAAAGTGATATATCGAAAACCTTCCGCCGGGGAGAGGTCGGGGGAGCTCTCTACTATAGACGAATAGTAGCGAGTACGAAGAGCTGCGCAATACCCTCCCCCGACCGCGCGAGTAGTAAGCGAGCGCGGGCGCGCCGAAGCAGTACGAGCTCGTAGCGCCGCCGGCGGCGTAGGTTCTTACTAACTTAGCCGGCGGCCTCCAAGAAAACGACTAGGAAGAGAAGGGCTAGTAACTAGAACGCCGAACGCTAGAATAAACCTAGGAACCAAACCTACGCGGCCGAGCCGTCCTTACTTCTAGGCCGCGAACTACCTCCCGCGCCCTCGAACAGGTATAGCTTCAACGAGTCCTTGTTATAGGTGTTCCTATAGGCGACACTATCCAAGCCCTCGAGCTCGTAGTACGCAGTCCCCGGACGATAGGCGCGTACGCGAAAGGGGCCGCGCTAGCAGAATACTAACTTTGCGGACCTTAAAGCTTCTAAGTCGTTGCGGTATACTATAACCAAATCCCCGACCTAGAACTCCCTACGGTCAACGTTGTTGTAGGTATCAAAGTACGCCTTAGCCTGTTCCCGTATCCTCTCCTAGCGCAACCGGGTATCCTCCGCCCGCGGTATTATAGCCTCTAGGGCTGCGGCCCTAGCGGCGAGAAGGGTTTCGCGATCTCGGATACTTCCCTAATCCTAGACCGAAGCCGTACGGAATTCTAGCTCGATAGGCAGTACGGCGTCCCGCCTAATCATTAAGGCGGCCGGTGTTTCGCCCGTCGAGGACACCTCCGTCGTACGCTCCGCCTATAGGACAGCGGGGACGTAGGGAAGCTAGGACGTAGTACCCCTATCGCTTAGCTTACTAAGGGCTGTAATAATCGGCTTATAACTAACCTCGACTATCGTATTGGACTCCGGGTAGTATAGCGAGATACGCGGGCGCGCGACGCCGTACTTCTAAAGTAGAGCCTCGACCTCCCCTAGGTTACACTTAGTATTGTCTAGGATAATCTCGTACGGAGCTCCCTATCGGTAGAAGATGTCCTCCTAGATGAACTTCGCAACCTTCTTAGATATAATCTGCTTAGCGGTAAGTCCGGGGAAAGCGCGGGCCTCCGGCTACCTAGAAGTCGCTTCGCGAGCAACGACGAGGGAGCCGCGGGTATTAATATAGACGCCGTCAATATACTACCTCTCGCCGATAGCCTCGGAGGCTACCTCCCGTAGCGGCGTACGAGTACGAACCCTATTGTACTAGTTATACTCCGCGCATTTCCTCTGTATATAGGCGTAGCAATCGGAGTATATACTATCCTACTAGTAGCGGCGCGAGAGTTTGGCGTACGTCCCTTCTACGCTACGGTAGCTATGTTCGTTATACACCGTACGAAGGATCCGCTCCCGCGCGGCGGCTTCATCGATTACCCGCTACAAAGGTTGGTTATAGCGGGCCTATCGGAAGAGTACCTTGTCCTTAACCTTAAATCGCTAGGAATGCTTTATAAACCTACGGTACTCGGACTTCGTTATATACGACGCGGGTCGCAGCCGTAGGAGGACGTATACGACGCCTTTCGAGAAGTAGGAGTAGGTACCTAGTGTTAATAGAACTATAGAACTCAGGTATATTAGGTAACCTATGTTAGCTGACCTATATACGTAACACATATCAGGCATATCAGATACCCTAGGCATACTAGGCATATTAGGCATATTATGTAACCTAGGTATATTAGGTGTCTGACCTAGAGTATATTAGTATATATAACTCAAGTAACTTCCAAACTACGTAATACATAACTTATAAGATCTGTTTAATACAAACAGACATATACATAAGTTAGTATATATATATATATATCTACTAGATAGATACTTAATCAAAAACCTATACAACTTATTTATTTACTTTAATAGGTTATAAGCCCGGAATTCCGTAGGTTTCTATATTATATATATTATTAGAAGAAACAACCTTCCCAATTCGGTCTGCGCGTATATTCTATACTAGTATTAGATAAACGTATAGCCTTAGGCTACAAGAACTGTACTAGAAGCTTCTAAGATATAACTTATAATTACGGATAAGAACCGAACTAATCAAACAATACGACGTATTATTCGACAGTTACGAGCGAACCAATCGTACTATACGAACGTGTTATACGACAGTTACGTATAATAGTTACGTACACCCTACTATAGAACTTCGAACTATACGAACTTCTAACCTACACTACTATACCAACATACTATATTACAAAAAATCTATCAACCTATCGATAATACGTCTATACTAATACACAGCGCGCAGCAAACATACAGAAACAGACCGACATACAGTAAACACGGAAACCGACCGATTTACGATACCAAACAGAGAAAAAATCAAGAAAAACTAAAGTTACGTAGTAATACGAATCACGGATACGGACATAAGCGAGACAATAGCGACGACGACGATAACAATCTATATCTACGTAAAGAGACAATCGATACTAACACTCGAATAGTATATACTTCTATTACGACTACGCTCATTACGCTCATTACGCTTATTACGTTCATTACGCTTATTACGCTTATTACGATCATCAACTACCTCCTTGTACACTTTACTATCGACAGCTCTATTACTATTACTATATCCGATAATATACGATCGCTACTACTCACTCGCCTTGATAGCCTACTATAGTAGACACTTTGGCGCTCGCGTATTGTTAACAAAATCATCCTTAGTAGTTATAGTACTACTGTCTCGACCGGCAAATTTATACCTATTAAGCGAACAGAAGTTATCGTTATACTAGCTACCGACAACACTCTAGTAGTAACGATACCCGCCGAGAGTAACGAAGCCTACGAACAGCGGCTCGAGAGCTAGAGCGAAAAACAACTTAGCGCCTACGCGCTAGTAAAGGAATACTATAGTCTGATCGCTCGCTTACTGCTCGAGACAGCCGAATTACTCTACGAACCTATCTTGACTACTATCGATATACGTCTACGACCCGAATTCGAGATTGCCGGCTTAGGCCGCTACTAAGAACTGTATTACAGCTTTACGACACTCTTACTCGCTAGTTGTACTAACATTTCCGACTATAGCGCTAAGTTCACCGAACTTTACGATAGAATAGTCGCTATTCACGATCGACTAGTACTACTAGAATTATACTTAGTACAGGCTTACCTTAGCGGACTAAGTAACGCGTTCAAAGAGTTCATTACGGCTTTTAACCTATAATACTTACTGGTTCCGACAGTTACTAATAGTATACCCTAGGCGGCAGTTAGTCTAGCCGTCGTACGAAGAAAAGTAGAAGAATATGCTAGTCGTATCCAAAGTAACAGTAATATAACACTCTACAACCAATAGCGACGAATATTCAATTACCCTGTCTACAAACACTACAGCAAGCGACATAAGGGTATATACTAGACTATAGACGCTAGCAAGGCACCTTAGGGTTGGATCGACCGAAACAACAACGCTACTACCGCTACGTTAGACAAAAAGCGAAAAACTACCGACGACGCCGTATTTGGAGACAAGGCAGTAGTAGCAAAGAGTAAAGAACGTTACAATATATTACTAACAGGTAAAGCTATATACTTTACATCTAACGACACTACTCGCGAATATATAGCTATTCACCGAGGCATTAACCTCTACGACTGCTTTATTCTCGATAGCGGAGCGACCGGATTACTTATCGGTCGCAAAGACCTATTTATCGACGGAACCTACGATACTATCGACTCCGTAGAATCAAACGGCATCGGTAGTACTAAGCTTAGACCAGTAGGCTAGGGCACGTTACGGATTCGATACCAAAATGGTCGATAGATCCAGATACCTAATACTTAGTATTCACTAAGCGTAGGCGTTAATCTCCTATTACTCAACGCTATATAGCTATATATCTAGAGCATTACGAAAACTAGCGACGGTCTTACCTTTATACAAGCATACGGAGGTAACGAGTTTACTGCGACTATTACTAGTAGACTACTAATGCTTAACATATATCAAGAATAACTATCTTAACTACTAGTTACCGGTTTCTACGGAGCTGCCTACTCCGTAGACAAGTTACTTCGGTTGTAGTATAAGCGAATAGCGTACCTTAGCGAGCGCGGCCTAATCAAGCTCCGAACTATAGCTACCGGAATAGAAACAATACGCGACGACAGTTACTGTATATATAAAAGTTGTGTCCTCGGTCGATAGTCAACAAAACTATATACCTATTACCTTCTACGTAGACGTTACAAGATGGACGTTATCTACACCGACGTAGTATACGCGCCAATCGAGTTATTCGACGGGTACAAATACTTTGTTAGTATTATTAATAACTAGAGTCAATAGGGAGTCACTAAACCAATTCAGCGACGCTCCGATGCGCTAGTTACTATTAAAGAATTCATTACTATAAACAGTACCCCCGAATGCTTTACGACTCTTCTTATCCAAGATAGGGGAGGTAAGAACATAAGCGACAGTTACCTTAGATAGCTACGAAATAGGGGGATTACGTTATACCTATCTAGTACCGAACAACACTAGTAGAACGGTATCGCCGAAGTATATAACAAAGTAATCGAACAGAAAACGTAGTCTACTATACTACATTTACTAAACCTTAATCTACGTTACTAGTCCTTAGTAATCGAACACGGAATTACGTATCTACGGAACCGATTACTATATCGCAGATTGATAGTTACTCTATACGAGGCATAGACGGGCAACAAACCGTACCTCGCCAATATACGAATCATCGGCTACAAAGCATACGTCTACCGATTAACTGCCGATATAAACAAGTTAATTAGTACTAAGGCTAGAATCGAATAGTTACTAGGGTTTAAAGGTAACGGGCACTACCTCGTTACTTCCGAGAACCCTAGGCGCCTACAATAGCGTTTCGACGTAGACTTCGATAAACTATACCCCAACTGTACTAGCGTTACTGCGAGCGACAGTAACGACGCAGATAATATAGTAGTAGAGCTAGGGAGAGACAAAGAAACAGTAGCTTAATAACTAATTACTTCCGCTAATACCCCGGACAAATCCGGGGGGTCACTAGAAAAAGCGGGTCTATCTACAAAGCGACTAGCAATAGGTTAACTACTATTATCCAAAAGAACGCGCCCTATAACGAGCGATAGTTACTATAGCTACGAGTTACTACAGATAGGCTACGAGTCTACGAACTACGAGTCTACGAACTACGAGTTACGAGACTACGAGTTACTACAGTTAGGCTACGAGCAATTACTACTATCTATACCTCCGGGTTACGTATCAAATATACGGCCTAAAACAATCGGCATTAACGCGCTATTAGCCGAACTTATTCAAGAAGGCAAACGATAGCGCAAACCGAGATACTTCTATTAGTATTACTAAAGTAACGCTTCTAACGCTTAGTTCAACCTATTACTCCTTATACTTATAAGTCATTTACTAGCTACAGAACCGTACGAGCCGTCTTTATACAACGACGCCAAGCTCTATAGCGGCAGATAGAGTGACTAGAAGCTAGCGCTAGACGACGAACACCGATTACTGTAGCGCAACGCTGTATAGCGAGTAATCAAACGATTAGAAGCCAATAGTAAGATCCTTAAAGGCAGGTAGGTATTCAAAATCAAACGCATTAGTAATACAGTAAAGTATAAGTGCCGCTAGGTAGTAAAGGGGTTCATACAAGATAGTAACTACCTCGAAACCTACGCGTCAGTCGTGAAGCCTATAAGCTACAAAGCACTGTTCGCTATCGCTATAGCTAGAGATTACGAAATCGAGCAGATAGACGTAAAGACAGCATTTCTTTACGGTACCCTCGACGGTAAAGAGCCTATCTATATAGAACAACCGGACGGATTCACCGACGGTACCAATAACGTCTGTTTACTGCTTAAAGCGCTTTACGGACTCCGACAGTTACCTCGCATTTAGTACGCTATATTAACTACGTACCTGGAAGCGGCCGGATTCACTACACTAGACGCCGATATAAGCGTTTTCGTCAAAGGCGAGACGTTTATTGTAGTCTACGTAGACGACTTACTTATCGTTGGACTATACATCACCGAAATCAATAGCGTAAAGAAACACCTTAGCGAACGATTCGAGATAAGTAACTTGGGCCTATACTATTACTATCTAGGTATAACTATCAGACGAAACCGCGCTATACGCACTATTTACTTGAGTCAAAGTAACTATATCGAGCAATTCTTGAAGAAACACGATATATAGAACAACGTAAAGATTAAAGCTACTCTACTCGATCCGAGCCGAAAACTAATACCTACACCAAACGGCTATTAAGCTACCGACGCGTTTCGTACTAAATACTAGAGCGCGGTAGGCTCACTTATGTATACGATACTAGGCACGCGCCTAGACATTGCCTACGTAGTATTAGTAGTAAGTCGATTCGCTAGCAACCCTACGAACGAGTACTACGCGGTAGTAACGGACATCTTTCGTTACCTCCGTAGTACTATCTATTACGAGCTTACCTTTACCGGCGAACTCACTAACCTTTACGGCTATACCGACTCCGATTAGGCCGGCGACACCGATACGAGACGATCAACCGCAGGTTATACGTTCAACCTAGGCAGCGGCGCTATTACGTAGAGCTCGAAACGATAGCCTACGGTAGCACTTTCTACCTACGAAGCCGAACTAATAGGCTAGACCCAAGCATATAAAGAGGCGATTTGGTTAAGACGGCTGTTAGAACAATTAGGTAAAGGGCAGGCACAAGCGACAGTAATATTCGGTAATAATACCGGGGCTATCGTACTCGCGAAGAACCTACAGGCGCATTACTCGCGGACGAAACATATCGCTATTCAAGAGCGCTAGCAATACGAGAAGATAGAAAATAAAGAGGTAGATATTCAATAGACACCGACGAACCGTATAGTCGCAGACGGGCTTACGAAGCCACTACTACGACTAGCGTTCGTAGAGTTCAGAAAGGCTCTTAGGGTATACGAGGGCGGGCAGCAGTAACAACCGTACGACGGTAGTAACGAGTCGATTATACGACCGCTCAATTACGACCGCTTGACTGCACGACTTTACGATTATAGTAAAGAGTCGATTACAGTAATAAAACAATACCTATAACAACTAATACCCTTTTCGAGCGCTCTTATTAGCCGGATTGGATTAATGCCTTAGCACTAAGGTAGGGGGATATTAATAGAACCATAGAACTTAGGCATATTAGGTAACCTATATCAGCTAACCTATATACGTAACATATGTTAGGTATATCAGATACCCTAGGCATACTAGGCACATTAGGTATATTATATAACCTAGGTATATTAGGTATCTAACCTAGAGTATATTAGTATATATAACTCAAGTAACTTCCAAACTACGTAATATATAACTTATAAGATCTGTTTGATACAAACAGACACATATATAAGTCAGTATATACATATATATATCTACTAGACAGACACTCAATCAAAAACCTATACAACTTATTTATTTACTTCAATACCTAGGTAGCCGTCTAGCTTATCCGGGAAGATAGAGTCGATATTATCGGGGTCGATATTGTCTCGGCTGCCTAGATCGGTCCGGTCGATCTAGATCGCCGTAGTACGGGCCGCTCCCGCTAATACCCCGCTCGGGGATAGGGTGTAGGCGGGACCTGCCGTAGGGTTGATATAGAATCCTTCGAAAAACTTATCGTCTACTATACGTTCGACGTCCTATACATCCGGCGACTCCGGCGCGTCGTTATCGGAGGGCGGCCGACGCAATAACGCATCCGCCGTAGTATAAAGACTTCCCTTAATATATCGTACCTCGAAGGTAAACAGCCGGATCTAAGCTACCTACCTGCTTATAGCCGCGTTCGGTAGGTCGGAGGCCGCGCGGTTGAGCTAATACACTAGAGTTTGCGTATCAACCTCTAAGATAAAGTACTAACCAAACAGCTAGGGCCGAAACTTCTAGTAGGTTTTGAGTACCCCGAGGTACTCGAGCTTACTAGTATTATACCTTCTCTAATACTTATCCTATATCCCGCTCTCGAACCGACTAGGCCGCCGCCTCTTCTACGAGTCCTCCTATATCAAAACGCACCTATATCCTATACCGCTAGAATCGGTCGCGACGATAATAGTACCCGCCCCCTCCGAATAGTCGATAGGGACTAGGGGCGGAGCCTAGACTAGGGCGGCGATAAGGATATCCTTAGCCCGCTAGTACTCCGGAGTCTACTCGAACTCGACGCCTTTACGAAGTAGCCCGTATAGCGGCTTAGCCTTAAGCGCGAACTCGGGGACCTAGATACGGAAGTAGACTACGATCCCGACGAAAACACGGACGTCCTTCTAGTACGTAGGGTTAGGCTAGTCGACAATCTTCGCTACCCGAGCTATATTAGGGTAGCGGCTATTAGTATCTATAACGTAACCGACTACCCGGATCCGCTTCTATAGTACCTACAGTTTCTTGATAGCGATAGTCATTCCCGCCCGCTCAATATCGGCGAGAACCTAATTAAGAGAGACGATATACTCTACGATAAACCTCCGTAGGCTAGGCTCTAGCTCCGCCCCGCTATAGTCCGTCTTAGGGCCCTTTACGCCGATATCGTTAAGGAAGGGCAACGCGCGGTAAGAGATATGATCTATAAGGACGCGAG